>JAUJYS010001493.1:0-17262 GCA_033995665.1 Melogona broelemanni | reverse complement strand
AAGACGATACAATCCCCCCTCCCTCCCCCCTCTAATATTATTTATTCAATTCTCTCAGGGGCCGAAGAGGTGGTTCATTTTCCGCAAAAGTATAAGACGATAGACTTTGGTGGGGGTCTCTGGAGCTGATTTGGCAACGCTGCTGTAATAGTACCTGGCCAATCCGATTAGCAGCGCTGTAATCTAGTTTCAGATGGGGTTTTGAACGGGAGACAGGTTGGTTAGCGTTCAAAGGCGCATCATGATTAAAAATCGATGCTTGTGTGCGGATGATGGTGGAAGAAAGAGGTGAGCTCGCCTCAAAAGACGTTTCCGATGTGATCAATCGAAAAAGCAGGGACTCGTAAAAAAATAGAAACACGAAAAGAAAATTTACTAATAACATAATCCTGACATCGTCTTGTGTGCGTGCAGAATAAGATGAAGAAAATGTGAAGAAAGATTAAGATGGATATAGTAACTATGTTGAAAAAAAGTACTGTTAAATAAAATGCACAAACAAGCTCAAAAAAATTACTTTTTCGTCTTGGGTGCTTGGGTGTCTATTTCGTCAGGTCGTTTACTGATTTAGGATTTTTGGCGTTTTTCGTGTGTGCTGGTGTATTTCTCAATGATGTCACCATGTTTTTTCTCACGTACGTTTTTCGTCATCTGTGCAGTATCACATTAAAAAAGCACGTTTGAGCATTATGTATCTCTTGTATATTTCATGTTGTCCGTAAAAAAACATTACCAAAAAATATCTTCAAAATGAAAAAAAAAAAAATCGGTAACTAAACACAACTGAATCGCGCTGTCTCACTGAGTGTTCGAATTTTAAGCACGTGCAATTTTCGAATCGAGTAGAGTCGAGTAGGAATCGAGTAGGAAAAATTGGAAGATGCCCAGATATGAATGCAGATCAATTCCACCGAATTTCAATAAAATTCAAGCATCCTTTCTTTTAATAATTCATTCCGGAAACTTATTGGACGCCTCAACCCATTAGCAGTTATTTCAAATCGTGAAGTCCAGCGATGTTATTGTAGAGCTCCGAAGACATTTGGAAGTTGGCCAACAAACACAAATAGACTGTACTTAAGATTCGGGTGGGGGCTTGTCTGTGAGTGAAAGGTGACTCTGGGTGGTCAACTTGACCCTGTGACGGCATCGGACCACGTCAAGCGTTGAGAGCGGGCGAGAATCGGTTAGAAGCTGTCCACTAAACCCGACGCTAAATGCCGTTTCAAGCAACGATCAGGATCGGCCGTTGGGAGTTGGGGTGGGTGGGCAGTAAAGAGTCTTTGCAGGTGACAGAACACATGCGGTGATCTAGCCATAGACCACCATAGATTGCTTTGGACATCAGCACTTTAAAAATAGGTTCATACTCTACTGGAAAGTCTGGCTAAAACTGGATTTTAGTCAGGGAAAGTCAGGAAAAATCGTCCAAATTTTTGAAAAGTCAGAGAAAATTGTACCTCTACCAATCGACCTCAAATTTCTACTAAAGATAGATTAACTTATTCATTATTAATTACCAGTGTTCAAAAGTGCGCCAAATAGGTGTATATCCCTTAAATTCGTTTTTAAAAAAATTGTAAATAAGTGAAATTTTCGAATAACCTTGATCAATCGACTACAAATTTCTACCAGATATAAATTATCTTATTCTTTATTTAGTGCCAGTTTTCAAATGTGTGCCAAATGGGATCTATGAATTAAAAATCGCTCTTAAGAAAAGTTTCAGGCCAGGTTCCTTTTGAAAAGAAACTATCCTTGAAGCCTAGCCTAGCCTTTTTTTAGAGAAACCTTTTTCCATGGATTGAACGGGAACTAGAAACATGTTCCATTTGAAAAGCAACGAACCCAACAATACCCCAAATTATGGCCATCCATAATTTACAAAAAAATAATTACACAAAAGCAGTAGAGGATCGCAATATATTTTATCCGATGATCACCAACCACCACCACCACCACCACCAAGTATCCACAAAATATCCTGTCAATCTTTCCGAATTAATTATCGCGCTAATGAAAGGCTCGATTCGAATTTCACCCCGCCACCCCTCATGCTGGTGACCACTTATTAGCGGTCAATAGAGATCATCGAACAGAACCACCTCCCCAACCCTCCCCCCCACCACTCAACCGTCAAGTACATGTCGTCACCGGGCGTCGATGGGTTGGACACACGTCGCGTGTCAACCGGGGGATCAGTACGGGTCAATGGAGCCCCGGGGACCCACGCCCAATAGTTGGGGGTGGGTGAGTAGGTGGGGGAAACGAATCGTGTTGCATCATCCGCTGACACGCACGATGTCCGGCTAGGAAATTCAAATAACACTGTCAGTGATGACTGTCAGTGTCGGATCACATTATCGGCGATCACGATGGATGGTGACGACATCTTACGGTGGTTTATTTCCACCAGTGCCAATGTTTAATTCTCTATATGTATGCACGTATGCACCGACAATAGATAACACGTTCGGAAGATGTAGGTGGCGCTACGGAGCGTTCACGTGACCGTAATTATTATTTGGCAATGCGTAACGTTGTATCATGGCGGCCTCCATGGTTCAGTGGCTATGGTCATAGACTACAAAGCGGGTGGTTCCGGGTTCGATTCCCGGCGCAGGCTTTCGTTTATTCGATTCTGTGATACTGGAATGTGCCCCTCATATATCGCCGCAGCGACGCGAGGGGTACAATAACCTCCTGTAGTGTTATTCACTACAGTGATCCGGAATAATAAAAAAAAAAAAGAATCATCTTGAAGACTTCTGACTAGTTGTAATATTATATTCACAATTTCAAATTTCGTTAAAATAAGTGTATGGTTTGCGAAGAATATTTAATTTCTCCTGGCGCGTTGTGTCGTCGTCATCAAGCCAGTAATAGCCTAGAAATTAGACGGTAGAACTCCATCTTAAGCTTTATACATCCGCAGAATACGAGTTTTTAATTTTATGTTAAAATAAGGAAATCAGATATTTTTATTAATCATATTTCAAGGATAAAACAAGAAAATGTTTTATTTTTATTACAGCAATGGTCGTTGATAAAGAAAGAAAGAAATTATTTTTATTATTGAAGTTTCCTGGAGAAAAAATAAATGATATTATTTTTAATTGAAAGGAATTTTCCTGGATAAGAAAGAACAGGTATTATTTTTCTAAATGAAAATTTCCTGGATAAAAAATAACACATTATTTTTAATCTTTTGCCCTCGTGCATTTGCACTATTTTATTTTATTTATTTTTTTATTAGGGAAATTAATTATTTTTATTTATTTAAACGTGTAAACTTATAGTCTTTGCTAACATTCGTGAAACTGTATTTCAAAACTGGTAGTTTTGATTTTTGGCGATCACGTGCATTATCAATCGAGACTATCATTTTGTATGCCAATGGAGTATCAGAGTTGGATCCAAAGTTCGCAAGATGGCGTCGGAGCACTTAACGAGTGAAATGTTTGTGGCCTCCGGAATGGTCTTCTAAGAAAAGGGGTGGGGATGGAGAGTTTGAGATGAGTGGGTAGGGGGGGGGGTGTAAGCACGTGCCAACATTCATGCAGTAAACTATTTACTCTTCATTATTACGCCGATGCGTTTAACCATTTTCTCGCGGCTGTCTTCTCGACTCTTGACAGTAGTTGAACTGGTGGCGTTGGCGGAAGGGGCGGAGGTTGGTAATATTACCACCACCACCACCACCCCGCTCCTTCGGTTCAAGCGCATACTAACATTTCATGTTATTGAGTTGGGGCCGGGTTGTTGGGTCCGTAAATATATTTTAAACTGGATTCAAAAGCTGGTTTGAGCATATACAGAATGTGTATGTCGTGACAATCTTAGATATGATGCAATCTTTTTTTTTCTTTAAGAAAAATGTGCAGCCTAGACCATTTAGGGAACAATACGACAACATTACCTTGTAGGATATGAAACGAAAAAAACGAGAACATAAGCATGGATTAAACTTTAAATGCAATTTACTGAGATGTTATATGCAAATTACACATAGATTATCGACAAAATACATGTAGATACATACCCAAGTATACAAATATACGTGAAGACAGTTTGACGACGTTTGTGGGACGCGAAAAATTAACAGGGCATACCTAAACGAACGTTTTTCGCAAAAAAACAAAGTTGTGTATGTACCTATTTTGTCGACAATCTATGTGTAATTTGCATGTAACATCTCAGTAAATTGCATTTTAAGTTTAATCCGCGCTTTATGTTCTCGTTTTTTCGTTTCATATCCTACGAGTTAATGTTGCCGTATTGTTACACCCTAAATGGTCTAGGTTACACATTTTCCATATATGTTTCTCAAACTGCTCCTACGTAATCCTTGTTTGTATTTTTTTTCAGGTTGATATTTTTCACCCTTAAAGCGAAAATTAGAAAAATATGTCCAATTTATTTTTTATTTTTGGTTGATAATAACTTCTAAACTATTAAATTATATTTTTCTCACAAGAACGCACGTATCAATTCGTAAATAAAGTTCGTCACTCTAGGCGACTTTTTGACAACCCTATTTTGCTTCATTTATTAAATATAATCCCAGTGCCAGAATTCAGAGGTTATTAAAAGTCAAAATTTGGTGGTCACATGCTCCTCACAGAGCCAATGGCGCTACGATGCGTAATGCTAATCGAATACGAATCGCAGTGCACTGGCCCGGTAGAGGAGTATCTCAACTCCACGTAGTACCAGCTATTGGCTTGTAATAACCCTATAATCCTATCACTACTGTTCGTCAAAAAATACCAATTCATTCAAATTTAGCTTCCAATTACATTTTAATCAAACGAAACATGCAAAGTCTTAAAAAAACACGCCTAAGAATCCGGTCCATCAGCAATGATCTTTCTCCTGTCTCCTCCTCCCCCCCCCTCCCCCTCCTTCTCTTTTAGCCACTGATTGGTATCAGTCTGAACTGTGGAGGAGGATAAGTGAGGCACACAAGACGTACGTTTCGAAACGTCTTCGAGAAAGAGAACGTGCCCAGGTCCCTCATCGCCTCGACGCCAACCTCCCGAAAACCTCCAACTTTCAATTTCGAATAACAACGCGCATCTCTCTCTGTTTCCCTCTCTCTCTCCATCCATCTATTGCATCTCGCACCACGAACAGAAAGCGAATCTAACGCACCCACCATCCCTTCTCTTTCCCACCCGTTGCCTTTACACCGTGAGTCATAAGTATACAAAACTTCCCGCAGTAGCTCCATAACTCAGCTAAAAATAACCGGGATTGTGATGATATCTGACACAAATATAATGCAGTATCAATGACTTTTTCAATTTTTTTTTAAAAATTCAAATTTACCTCTACGAATTTTGCATTTTAAAGGTGGCGCTGCGATAGAGCAACTGTCTGCATCGTCTGCTCTCTGTTGTTAACAATAGCGTTCACAGAGGAAGAAAAAATTGCGATCAAATTTTTGCGACAAAATGGTGCGAAAAGACTGCTCAAAATAGCTCGTAGGTTCGCATATGTTTACGCTATATTTGTGCCACATTTCATAACAATCCGGTCATATTTAGCAGAGTTATGGAGCAACGGTGAGAGGGGTTCGCAAACTTACGACTCACGGTGAACATTAACTGTATATATTGGATCTGTGTATTTATTCGATTTCTGAGCATCAGCGCTAGAAATGTGATGTGTGTTCTATAGACTGATGGGAGAGGGCGGGGGAAAGGGGGTTGTCCAATTACGGCGTTGGCCTTTCAAAAAGAAGCTGAGAAATTGGTGAAGGTTGCTAAGGAGGGGGAGGGATGGAAAGTAAGACGTGTAACGTGTAACTCTCGCTGGCGGGTCTTTCGCCAAGCGTCAAGATTCTCGCGTGTTTTGACGAAGAAGTACAATTGATCGCAGTCGATATCCAGGAGTAATCGTGTTGGTATTATGAATTTCAGTTGGCAGTGTTATTGCGGAGTCGTATTGATTTTCAGGACGAACACCTGGAAAGCATTATTTACTGGGACTGATCGGGGGAAAACTGTTTTTTTATAATAATTATTTTGTACCTATATTTTGAAACAACAATTGTTTTGTCACGTAGAAGTGTATACGGGATTTAATGTTTTATTTTGAGTAAGACTCGACGTGGCTCAATCGCGGTATTGCAACCGGTTGCGGTGCGATTGGTCCCGGGTTCGATTCCAGGCCCGGACTCTCGTTTATTGGACCCTTGAGGTACTGGTGAAAATGCTAAAAGGCACGAGCTCCAAGAAGGGTACATAATTTCCAAAATTAATATTTACTGAAGCAAAAATTTACAAAAAAAATGTGTTGAAAAGTACTTGTATTGGTTTGGTTATAGATTTATTTTATTTTTAGTTTTCATTTTATCTTTGTGTTGTTTGAATGAAATATTCAGGCGAATCCATTGCAAGCGTCCAGTGTTTGGTTAAATAATTTGTATATGCCTTGTAATACCTTATAATGCGTCCGTATAAATTTTGGCGCCCGTCAGTAGAGTTGAATGATTAATGGAGTTGATAAATCAGTTTTGGTTCCAGCTATAAATGCCACGCGCTCAGTAATTTATTATTCAAACCCTAT
The DNA here is from genome assembly GCA_033995665.1 of Melogona broelemanni. NCBI lineage: Eukaryota > Metazoa > Arthropoda > Diplopoda > Chordeumatida > Chordeumatidae > Melogona > Melogona broelemanni. Next base: position 10,689 of record JAUJYS010001493.1, on the reverse strand, counting down.
TGTATTTTATATTGTCGCAAACTGGCGATATCACAATAAAATGACAATATGAATAAATTAAGAGAAATCTAGAGCTTGTAATTTCGCTTTTATTAAGATTGATATTTTAGAAATTAACTGATAAAATCATGTTCCCCATTCATCGATTAAGTATGTGTGGAGAAAATATAATTATCCTCTGATGTATCGCATCTGATCGCGCTTACAGTACCGCCGAAGGGGGTTTTGACTTAGGCGGGTGTAGAGGGCGGTGTAAGATTCCCCGGCGGCAAACCTAATCTCCCCGCTTGGCGTCGCCACCGCCGTCATTCATCATCGCCAAAGCCAACACTCATTAATTAACCGTGGCGTCGACGACCAAACTCACCACCTTTAATTAAGCAAAGTGGAGAGCCTCTTTATCCGCCTCAGACCCAGGGATCCATTCATCGTTCACATTGTCCCTTGTATTATTTTTTGATTATTGGGTTATTGAGCAGCATTGAACAGCAGGTTGGAACGGAGCGGAAAAGCTCCCTTTCTAGGAACTGGTTCCTTTTCCGAGGAACTTTAAAACGCATAGGTTCATTTTCCTAGGAGCTTTGGAACGTCCAGGTTCATTTTCCTAGGAACGTCTTAAATACGTCTAGGTTTATTTTCCGAGTAACTTTGGAAATATTACAACCCGTATGTAATAATGTATTAAATGATTGTGATCGCGTTTAAAATTGACGAGATACAAATCCCATTTTAATTATAGAACCGTTGGGATAAAAACAATTGTAGTCCTCGACCAGAGAAAACAGGAGCTATTGCAACTCAACGGCTCCTATGAACATTCCCTCTAATATAAAGAACTATTAGGATAAATGTAATTTTAGATGTTTTCGTCCGTTCTGAAGGTGATTTTTTCGCTTTTTATTTTTTTTTACTTTTTAATCGAAGGAACGGAATAATTCCAGGTAAATTCCAGGTTCCTTTTAAAAAGAAACTAAGAACGGCCATGTTCCTATTAATTTGGTAGAAACTGGAACTAGAACGGGATATTTTTTTGCACAAATTCTTCATGTCACTTACACGTGTAGTTGATGTTGTATCACTAATGATGAGCCAATTTACGATCATTTTCTGATGATCGGAACGCAGAAGAAATCATTTCGAGGAAAATTCAATGCCTATGTGCTCTGACATGATGGTCTTAAGAGGTATACTCGCGTAGCTCCTGTGTACGTGTACAGCCGCCATTATAAATAATAAGTGAGTCACGTTTCTGAACATGCACACACACACACAGAAACAAACACAGTATATCTGGCGTCTGCCTTTTCTCTTGCTAGCCGCTTGTTGAAACACGTCCACAGCACGGTTTTGCACGTGAACTACTACCACTCTCCGACTGTGGTTTCGCCTCTTTGTTGTTTCGTGTCTCGATTTGGGGTTTCGGTGGTGTTGCACACTGGCTGCGCTCAGTAAATATAGATGCGTCGAACAGTCGACTGCACGTGCACACTATTTTCCACTTCTGCTGCTTTGGCATCTCGATACACCGCAAAACGGGTAGTTTCAAAATGGAACCCCGAATTAACACAATTCGTGGTATTTCACTTTAAAAACTCTATTATTTCACTTTCAAAAATTTTAAATTTCACTTTTTAAAATGTATTGAGAGTTGACCCTTTTATTTGCTAATTAAAATGCATTTTTTAGAAAAAAATAACTTTGGGAAACTATTTCAAGACATGTTAGGAAAAAACAACGTAAGGAAAAATAACAAATTTGTCGTTTTTCGTGACAATTTCATGCGAAATTTTGGGGTTAGAATAGGTATGTCAATACACTGCATATCGGACATTAAGAAAATAAAACCCGAATTTTATATGTCACAATTCGAAGTATTTCTTCCTGATTTGAATTCTTGATCATCCAAAGGAAAATCTTAATATCTATTTGGTCGAAATTAATTAATTATTTTAATTTACAAATAATTTATTAATTTCTTATGACAAAAATAACAAGTTTATTTAGAAATATAGAACTGTTACAAATTTCAAACAAAATTCTCGTCTAACATTATACGTCGTCTTTCGTAATAATGACATATTCAGCTTTTTATAAAGAAATATATTGTAGCAAAAAAATATCTTGATGTCTTCAGTTACTAATATTTATTGGCCGTAATGTGATTTTTATAAAAAGTAATACTTTTCCTAGTAGTCACTGTTTCTACAATTTTCCTGCACCGAATGTGCCACCTAAAAAAAATACCTGTACGTTAAAAAAAACGCCTCTATTTTTTTTCTCCCGGGTTTCGGAATCACTTTAAAAGTTTCCCCGCCAGGCAGTCTCACGCAATATGATGCGCTGATAGTCAAAGAAGCGGGTATTGGTGGGTGGTGGCTCTGGGTGGATAAACGAGCGATACGTTTCCCTCTATAGGTCACAGATGCAGAACAACGGAGTTTTTCGCAGGCGTTGCGCGCACCGTGTGTGATCACTTATTAACGGCGAAAGATCGGCAGTACCATAGCCGTATCTATACGTCATTGGGGGATTCTCATTGGTTCTCGCGCCACGTGCTGCCATGTCGCGCATGCGCAGTTGACGAATGGAATGTCACGGTGTGGATGCCGTCGTTTGGCACGTGCAGTTCAATCCACCGAAAACACATAAGAAAAATACTGACTGGTAATTTAAAAATGGATGAACGAAGTGGTGGGTTTGTGAAGAAGAGATTGTGAAATTCCAGGGGCGGCGATTTTTTTTTGGTAAACACGGTTAGGGTGGCTTGAATTGTTTGTGCCGAATGGGAGAGGGGGGAAGGGCGCGTATTCGACGATGGAGGGAGGGCTGACTTGATTTCTCGTAGCACCCCTATGGCTGACTCGCACGTGCATTCATTACGGACAATTTGCAGCGACGAGCGACAGGGAACGTTATGACGTTGAGTTTTCTGTCCTCGTAAGATCTTCGGCGCTGCGACGTTCCAAATGTGGAATCGGATAGAGCGTTTTCGTTTTAATTACATATATCATTCAACTGAGGTAGTGTTCTTTGTGTCTTTTGAAAATGAACCCGTTCCAGATCCCATTTCTCCCTTGAACAAAAGCCTGTTCCAGTTACGGCATAAATTAAAAGGAAGCTGACCATTCCTAGTTCTTATCCTAAAGGAACCTGGAAATTTTCCATTCTTTTTCACAAGGAACCGGGAACTTTCCCGTATCTTCAATTAAAAATTATTTTTAAAAATATCAAATTTTCGTTCTAATAGTTTGGCATACGCAGTTTACGTTTTTGCATTTGATGCTTAAAAAATAACCATAATGATGACTTACATTATGTCGAACTCATTAAGATACCTCATACTCATTAAGATACCATATTTGGATATTCAACATTACGCCAACATTATGCCGATGCAATCGCCAGTGCCGGGATTCGAACTCCCAACCGTCGCACCACTAGTTAGTTATCCATCCAACTGACCTACACATGCCGATTTTCAAACATGATCGATGATGAATGGACGGTTTCGATTCCCGGCACGGACTCTCGTTTGTTGGATCCCGTGATAATACAGGCGACACTCCACAAATAGTCAAGCATTTAGACGGCGATTAACATTTTTTCAATTTTTTTTTATAAGTTTCCTTTTTGTATAAAATGCGAACTCTGGTCTCAGGAGGGGTAGTTGGTGTACACCCAACTTGCAGAAGCCATCGAAAATAATCTTAACGCCATTTACGCATCCTGGCAACGAGCTCGCCGTTTTCGTGTCACCGTTGGTACAAGTGCAAAATGTTCCACAGGTTCGGGTCAGGAGAGAAGATTACGTATTTCACACCGAATCCACCCATCGCCACCCCACAAATACAAACCACCTCCACATCGTACTCACATCGTACTCTCGTAGGGTGTACCACGTGCAGCTTTAAAAGATGAAACCCCCGATATACGACTTCTTGCTCCTGTTTAAAGGTGAGAGGAGAGCGATGAGCATTGAAGATCCAAATGCGTTGTGCTTTGCAGATAAAGCGACAACTAAGACAGGATAAGCGAAATGTAACAGAAAAAAATAAAAACGTAGAACTAAATCGAATAAACGAGTGCCTTGGCCGGGAATCGAACCCAGGACCGCCCGTACCGCAGTCGGTTGTAATATTAACTGGGCTAGACGGGTCGTACGTTCTAATATAAACACATCGCCAGGGGACAGGCAAAATTTACGTTCCGAAATGTCCAAAAACTGATCGGAATTCGAACATGGTACTTAACATAGCTGACAAGTAGTTCTGTCAACTGTCGGCAAAGTTCGATTACGAAATTCCCCTATGCAATATCACAGTGGGCGCACGCATGCGTCCAGTCCCTCCCAGATCGAAAACCTGACCTTTTGTTATCTATTTTGTGGTATGGTGACAGCAAAATCCAATACCTCACGGAACACTAAATCCATTGTCGAAGCACACGTCGGATTTATTCACAGTATCACACCACAAAGCCGACTGTTCACATTCCATTCATTATATCGAAACAATGGACCCTTGAGTGGCCATTTGCATATTTCAGGGATCCGGTCGGTTGCCGATGATGATGGCAGGGTTCCAATCAGGAACGGCTCCCAAATCCCACCCACCCTCATATCCCCTAGTATATGTCGACTGATTGTTCCTCCACCCACCATACCTTTATTATGCCAGCCTTGGCCGGATTTTTATGTCGATTTTTTATTTTCGGTACGAAAATATTTTGAGCTAGCAATTTTATTTTATTTTATTTTCCCTGCCTCTCACATATCTCCATAGAGATCCGGGTGCAGTAATCCTGTAGTGCACTAGGCACTACGGTGATTTATAAAAAAATGAGAGGGCTAGATTTGGCATTGCTTTTTTACAAGCATAGTAGTAAATTTAACTACAGGACCACTCGTGTTGTTAGTGCAATACGTGAGGGGTACATTTTCATTTGTACTCCCTCAGAGCATCACGGTGTTCATACTCACCTGGAAAGTCAGGCAATATTCTGAAAGAAATTGAATTTTTTATTTTTTGTGAATTTATTTGTGGACATGTGTTTTTTCAAAATTAGTTTACAATTTTTTGAAAGTTCGCTGCGCGCGCTCTTTTCTTACCTGAAAGTGTTTGATTTATTTTTTAAATCAGTAAAAGGTGGTGCTTAACAGTTTCGAAAATATTTCTTTTTTAATTTTGTGCATTTAAAAAAAAAAAAACATATTTTTTTGGAAGTGATTCTTGACGACTTACTTCATTATTCTGTTGCGATTTGATTCGCTTACAAGCAAGAAATCCTCGGCCGGGGACAGCTGCACTCCGTTTGCAAAGGCGATGTCATCCACTAGTGTTCTGGTCACGTTGGTTTTCAAATTGTGGTGAAGCAACCTGCGAGGAAATAAATGCACAAATAAATATAGAAATCCTTTTTTTTTCTTTTCTTTTCCAACTTCTGACAAGGCATAATCATTTCAAAATGACTTCTGACGATGAATTGGCAAAATTCTAGAACGATTATCAATTAGAGAAGTGATTACCTGCCGTTTGCGCCGCTCTCCAGAATTTCGTACATGCCATCCTTCAAATGCCATTTGTTGCTGGAATCGGAAAAATATATGTCTCCCGTGGTGCTGATGTCGAAGTCGTTGGGAATGAGAGCTCGTTTGCCGTCGATTGGCGTGGAACTGTGATACAGAGGTGTGGTCACACCTGCAACAAAAAAGTACGTGCGGTCAACGCGCTTTTGCCCCAAATTTATTTACCGGTACTGTTCATTTTCAATCCATTAAAAATCGATTACTTTCGCAACATTTTTCGGCGTTCAGTTTACCATTCTTTATGTTTACTTTATATAGCCCGAAGTAGCCATCCGCTACATAGAGAGTTCCATTTTTATCGAACCTCAAGCCTAAGGGACGTCCGCATCGCTCCTCTTCCCAGGATTCTGTTTCAACAAGAATTGCACAAAATATATTACTTATTGGAATGGTATGATGAAAATGAATGATTATTAATTTTCTATTGTTGCGATACTATAGAACGAATTAGGTGCTGTTGTAGAATACTTTGTATCGGATATAAATATAAATATGAATACTGTAGAATACAATAATTAGATAACTATCCAAAGATTTTTTTTAATCAAACGAGGACACGTGAACCATATGTTTAATTAAACAACTTCAACAGATAGCAACGTTAAATAAATTGTGCAATCCGTTTGTTTTAACTGTTGACGATATTGGTTAAGACTAAGATTTTTTTACAGACTGCTCATACTCTGTACTCTGTTTTATTACTTTTAATAAGCGTAGAACAATGGAACCATCTTAAAACCATCGACGAAATTAACTTCTTAGAGTTTTCAAACATACGCTCGATCAAAACATTTTATTTTTTAAGATGTTTTACGGTAGTTTTAACAGTTGTTTTTACAACCGCTTAAACAGTTGTTTTATCGCCATTTAAACAGTCGTTTAAACAATTGTTTTGCAATATTTTCAAAATGTGTATTATGTTTGGGGAAAATGTTGGTGCAAAATGCGTAAGTCGTCATTCCGTACCACATTTAGGATCCCCGATTATTGCGATTGGCTCCAAAGTTTTGCCGTCTTTGATTCTGACGATCCAGCCATTGTGAAGTCCGGTATACATGTCTCCTATTTGAATAGATTGCAGAACAAGCGAAATTACCAGCAAATCAAAATTATTGTTCACTTTTCGAGTAGAGGAAAATACGCTGCCCCTTTCATTCATTGAATTGGCAACCACTGCCCCTTTCATTCATTGAATTGGCAACCACTGCATGCACAGAGGCGAATGTCGGCGACATGAGCCACAAAATTATTCACGCACCGCGCTTATGCATAATAATTTCAAACCAACGAACAGAGGGAAGCAAGTTCACCTTTGAAAAAGGCCACCGATTCGGGACCCATAATGTGATTCCTTAGCAGTTTTTCGGCACCCTCTAATTTGTGGTTCGGTTCGAGCGCGCCAATAAACGGCCTTGGTGGTGGCATGCTGAAAACATAAATTGAGAATTAAAGTTCTATCCTGACCAATATCTCAAAGCATTTTAGGCGAGAAAACAAAAGTTAGCTGAATGCAGAATGCTAAGCGTATTTCTAACTTTCATCAATAATGTTGGAGGAAATTAAGCAGACCCATTTTCCATATTTTAAACGAATTTTTAATTGCCATTACTAAGTTTTGGAATACACTTGTGCATTTCATCAGTTTATGTACAACAAATATTTTAATTAAATTTTAAAAAAATGAGTACTCACTCTAAATGCACGGGATCGATATCCAATAGTCCCGGAGAATAGGCTAGCACCAGGAAAACGATCGTAGGCAAGACCATCACTTTGACAACGGTAGACCAGTAACCCATGATTGGTTGCGATTGAATCTAAAAATTGAATCATGAGAGCAAAACATTATTTTGAAAACATATCGAGGAAATGACAGCTTTTTTCAATGCATCAAAATCTCGCTTTTCACTTTCGCTTATTCTAAATATGTCAACAATATTTTTCAACATTTGATGTTTTATGTTATCGTAGTCTACATGTACGAGTATATATCTTCAATTTCATACTTTGACCTGGGACAAATGCCGTCAACAATTGTGCCACAGGGAGGGCGGGGCATATCAAGCTTCACAGCTTACTTTAGAATGCCTGTAGCCACACTTGGGCATTTGTGTTTTTTTTGCAGGTCATCAAAACGCTATACATTCCTAAATTACGGCATTTATTTATGCAGTAATCTAATCTTCAATCCCGATTTATTGTTTGTTTAGAATACTCAAATTCAAATTAATTTTCATAAACTCGGAAATCCAGTTTTTCTTACTCAAGTTAAAAATTTGCTGTTGATCTTTAAAATTGGTTTGATGTGTATCTTGAATCACTATTTGAAGTTTACTCTCACAACTAGTTGACCAACTAACCTCAGGCAGACGTACTCTAGTGAAAGCGAACTGCACTTGCTTTGTGCACCCTTTAGCATTGGTGTGACCTTGCCAATAAATTTCTGACAAGTTGTTTGTGTTGTAGTTATCGCAGGTTTTTCCTTCCTAATTGGACTCAACCTGCTGAGGCTTACATTCTCAATGTCATCATTGTTTTTTTCTTCTTCTTCTTTGTAATCCTATTTCGTTGGCATTGTCGCAACATTTAGGATATTATCGGGTATTGTAAACAGAAGATCCCTATTATGAAGACGTATGCCAAGGAAAAGAACTATAATCAGACGGCAAGTATGTCTCTTCGTTGGCGATGTGAGGAGCCAAACGTTTGTAGACATTGTTTACAAAGTAAACAACTTGATAATAAAAAAGTACGACTCTTATATCTACCGACTGAGGCTAGACGATCCCAAGTTCGATTCACGGAACAGGCTCTCATTTATTTGATCCCGGGACAGATAAAAATATTTAGCAATTTGTGTTTGATGCAGTAAAATTGTTCCGCAGTCGACACACATTGGTCAATTGTACTAGTAGAAAATGAAAGGTTACGACAAAATGAACTCTTGTTTTCAGAAAAAAAGAATTCCCGCCCAAGTTCATAAAAAAAAAAATAATAATTTCCGGCCAAGTTTATAAAAAAAAAAAGAGGAAACAGTTCCCGTTTCAGTTCCTACAGAAATAAAATGAACCTGGACGTTCCTAAGCTCCTCAAAAAGAACAAGTTCCTAGGGACGGAACTTTTCCGTTCCGTTCCTACCAAACACAGTCCATACATACTCGTATATACAAGTATGTTCAATACATACTGTGCACAATGCAAGCTATCCTTTTTGCTTGAATACTCTGTGGTTTATGGGTCGTGATCCACCTTGAGAGATTACGAGACGATTGTTTGTGTGTCGTGTTTGTTCGATTATTTACCAAGTTTGTAATTGCGCAAATGTAGCGACGCAATTAGCCAGCGTTGTCAACCGGAGTTTCGAATATGACATAATTTTACACGAGCGAGCTACTGGATTTGTCATCTGTTCCAGCTGTGCATACACACGTGTGGTATAAATATACTCGCAATACGCCAATACCTCAAATACGCCACTGAAAATGGCATACGTGTAGTTCGAATAACTAAACAGTTGCATGCCTGTAAATACTGATTAACTCGCAAATCGCAATTCAATTAGTGAATCAAACGAACCATAATAAAATAACATTTTGAAAATGAATGAAATAAAATAAATTATTACAAATTATTAAATTAAACAATTAAAATAAAAATCATCATCATGTACATCATTTTATAAACATCTCGAACGTGAAATACCTTTATACGTAAATTTACACATATACTCAGTACATGATCGTGCACATTGAAAAGAAAAGTTACTACGGCGTATCTTTCACTGCAATTGATAATTTCTTAACAATGAATAATTTTAAATCACGGTGATAAACATCAATAGAGAATATTGTGTCTTTCCTCTTAGCGCTTGAGCATTTCTGGAGGGGCATATTTTTACCACTACCCTGGGATCGTATAAACGAGAGCCCCGAGTTGGTAATCGAACCCGATTGCCGAACCACAGACGGTTATTCTACCGGCTGGGCTACAACGGCAGCACGCTGGGTTGGAGATACACTGGGTTTTAGAATTGCAGCTCGCTTGATTAATAAATAATTGTTTGTATAGGTAGGCTGCGTGGTAGGTGTCACGAAAGGTGTTTAAAAACTCACCAGTCGTGGTTGTCAGCTTCGCTTTCCGTTCAATGTCTCAAATTATTAACCGGCACAGAACTGGAAATTGGATACGTATTAGAATCCGGACCCGCACCAAATTTTACAGTTTAACCGCATTAAACATTAAAACACATGAGTGGGTAGATTTAAAAGAGTAGGTGCTCCACCTGTGCGTCTCGATTGCCAATTCGCGGGTGCTCAAGCACAGCTGCTCTAGTCAAGTACGTGTTGCACCGACGAACTGACGTCGCTAGTATCTGACAGCACGCGAGCATATGCTGTATATGCGATAACGAGTCGGCAGTTGGCATTGCAAACTAACGATAAAGTTACGCCAAGTTCTGTTCCTACTAAAAAAAATTAAATATCGACGCTCGATAATAAGTATAATTAAGGTGGCTGGGTCGAACTGCGGGCGTTGATTTTTATTTTTGTTATCGCTTTATAATCTGATTGCCATAAATGCGAACTACAGGTAATATTTCTAATGATAATGATCTATGAATAAGGAATATTTCGTCTTTCTTGAAGCGCCGATGAAGGTGCATCTGCAAGTTTCAAGTTCAAGATAATGAAATTTAACTGCTTTCAATTTCCTTTGTTCTGTACTTACTATATATATTTTCTTTTCACTCCTTGTAATGATGTTTAGTGCAGTTATTTTGTAATTGGATTTAAAGTAACTCGTTATTGGAATTCGATTGTACACTTTTTGAAGGACCTTTAGGAATAATTATTTTTCCTGAAGAGTGATCGTTAATTCGGTTTTCCCGAATTGACAAGGTCCCTTATTGACATATAAATGAATAAATATTTTTTTCCTGCAGTGTGATCGTTCATTCGGTTTTCCCTAACCGACAAACGGATACAAACGGTTACAAACAGATCGCATTTATAAAAAATAAAAAAAGCAATTCTATGACGAACGCCATAAATGTCCGCCCATTAAAAGAGCAATTCTATCAGATACAAAAGTAGGATAGCATCGAG
>JAUJYS010001492.1:0-17263 GCA_033995665.1 Melogona broelemanni | reverse complement strand
AGCGAATTAGCTGCGTATGCAGTCGCAGCCCACGTGCAGTTGCAATTTTGCATTTTTTGCAATTCACGTGCTGCTGTCATTTGCGCGCTTCAGCTGCATTCGCCGCGATTATTCGCCTAGTGAAATACTAGCTTTAGGAATGTCAAACTGTCGAAATAAAATGCGAAATTTATTCCAACTGTATTATACCGTCGACCAAACCTAGCACAATTTCGATAACGCATACGTGTCAATGGAGCAATTATAATGTAACCGTTCCTTTAAAGTCCTTTCTGAGTTCAGAGAAAAAAAAGACCACAATGAGAAATACCACTGTGGCTTTAACCTCATGTAAATCATGCTAGCGGTACATGACGTTTGGGTTAATACTTATTAAAGATTCGTGGAAAAGCGAAATTTATGAATCATGGATGCGGTTTATTCTGAAATTAATGAAGCAAGATGTATTTTTTTGTCTTCATAAATCTGACGCGAGCCAAATTTTCCTGACAAAACGGAGTTTACGACCAAATATATTTCGCATGAGACCTTGGTAATTAATTGATGGGATATGCGCTGCTTTGAGTTCGTTCCTTTTAAAGAGGAACCCGTTGCAGTTTCCGATCCTCCGAAGAAAAAATAACTAGTTCCAGCTCCAGGAACAGAAATTGAAGGAAACCTAACCGTTCCTAATTTTTTTTCATAAAAAGAAATAGAAACTTATCTTCCCTTATTTCGATTAAAAAATATTTTTATCAACGGAAGAAAATACAGTATGTAAAATTCCATTTATCCCATCAATTCCATTAATAGAGTGAATGTTTATCCTGTAAGTTTGTGAACGCGAACGTAATCATTTTTTTTTTTAAATATTAAATATATAAGAGAAAAAATATTTAATATTTAAATATGAATTATTTAAATGTTCTACACAGAGTAAAAGGAATGGCCGTTCCTAGCTCCTAAAAAAAAGAACGATACGGAACAGTTCCAATCGTTCCAAAATTCCCAGGAAAAGCGTTCCAATGTTCCTCAGAAAAGGAACCCGTTCCGTTCCTAACCAACACAGCATTTGCGTTAAATGGAAGAGGTTTGCAGCTATAGGTAACGAATACCCAAACTTGTCTATACCGTTCCCATGATTCGCAAACACAGACGCCAACCTCAACCAACGCTAATTCACATTCATGCTTAGATAATAAAACCTGCGAAGGATGCAGCGATGACGTGCCAAGTTCAATTAAAAAGGCTGGCGAAGCCCTTCAGACGTCAGCAACGGTAAATCGAACGTGTAAATTGTTCCGGGAAATTTACCACGGGACGCCGCATACCGATTAGAAGCTGCGAGCCTGTTTAAAACCGAGCACGTTAGTTCGGATGCTCCTCTATATGCCTACTTAAATATATAGGATTTTCAGTTTCACACGTTCCATAATATATCGTAGCGGATAAGACGCTGTCAGGCGATATCATATTTTGCTGGCAGGCGAAAATATGTGTCAGCGGTGTCACAGGTGTTAGGTGGTCGGGAGACTAGACTGTTAGTGAAGGCGGCATTGAATCAAAAATGAAGGGTACATTCATGGATTAGGCTTACTGGGTGTGGCTGTTACACATATCAGTTATTGTCCCTGCCCGCCACCGTTAGCAGAGGTCACTGACACGCGATATGATATCAAATTCATAAAGCAACTATGACAGTGACGCAGGTTCAATTCTCGCCAGATATTCCTTTGAAGTGGATACGTTTTTTAATCTATTTCAATGGAGATAAACTACAACACCTGATTCGACGGAAGTGACGCAGAACTTACGACGGAAGTACTGCCTCCCGCAGTGTGCTAGGTCTGGCGCGAACGCAGCGCCCTCTCCCTTCCGCCTCACACATAAAGGATAAGCATGTGCTGCGCGCGCCATTTTGTTCCGGTCGCCATTCGCCAAGCCGACTAATGCAAACCGAGAAAAAGATGGATGCCTCCACGTGTTTGGCAACACTGGTAAATCATAGAAGACTTCGTGATTTCGAATGGATTCGCGGACCATCTGGTTACGAGGTATAACAAATAAATAAAATGGAATTCGCATTATGGGCTGGATAAGCAAGATTTAGTTAATAAATAATTGAGAAAAACTGATTAAACATAAATAAAATCAGCGATATTAAAGTCCGATAGTAAGACACTTGGCTGTCGACACTATCGCTGATTTTATATATGTTTAATCAGTTTTTCTCAATTAATTCTACATCTGTCTCTGCGTGTATTTTATACACCACCATCGTTTAAGATTTAGTTAGTCTAAAGTCCCTAAAGATCATCATCAACTGTCGTTGACGGTTAACCCAATCTAGCGGTCAATTGGGGGAAGGAAGCTTTCAGGTGGAAAGTCCAGTTAAGAGGTACAGAGATTTTTTCATCTTCAATTTACTCGATTCAATCAATATATATCGCAACAAGTCGACATCCTTTCAACGAAAACATTTTTTAAGCGCCCATAGCATAAGTTGACAGATCCATTAGAAAGGCAATTAACATTTTTTTTTTAAAACCACATTCAAATAAAATAGGCTATTGTTCCATTGGTAAATAGGCAAACGAGTGTTTTGTCAAGAAAAGTGCTTCGCATTCGATTCGTACGAAGAATATAGCCAAATGGCGTTCGATTCCAAAACCAGAAAACGGGGTATTTTTGATCAGTGACAACCGTTTCAGATTTCACGATTGCCTCGCGCGCTAAGTGACAGGAAAAAGACGTGACGCCAGAAAAAAAACATAGTCGAGGGAGTTCGGTTCGTTCGTTCGTGCCGCCGGTCAGCAATTTTAGCGTGCAGGCCGTTGACAGTCGAAATGCCGAGGAGGCACGACGACGAGACCGCACAATTTTTATGAAAATCTACTTTTCGATCGGGGTGCTGCGCGCGCGTTATTTCGTGACGAGTTTCGTTTTAACGACAGTATATGAATTGCTCGTGCGTGCGTGGAAAAAAAATATATAAAAATGAGGCTTGTTTGTTGTATCTACTAGGAGTAATTAACAGATTACGACGTTGCTATAGCTTATTTGGTCAATGGTACTGTAGGTGGCGCCCGCGACGTTTTTTATTATTCAAATACAGCGAACTATTAAATTATCAGGTTATTTCTCCGTTTTTCCTCATCGATACACAGGAAACTGTGATGTCTACAACTTAGATTCGAAAATGCCAAATCTCCTAGAGAGTCTTTCTTTTCGCTCGCTATAAAGTCGACAAGATGACTGTTTCTAAATTGTAAGCTTCCTGATTGAAGCGTTTCTAAGTTCCTCAAAAAAGGAACCAGTTTCTAGGAACGGAACTTTTCCGTTCCGTTCCGTTCCTACCCAATACTGGCCATTACGTGCGCAGTGACGGTGTGCTTGGCATTACGTGCGATTGATTACGTGCGCCCCCAAAAAATAATTCATCACCAGCCGCCTAAGGCACTCCACTCCCATACTCCCAAATCGGAATAACGAAGAGCCAAAAACCAGACCGTCCCGACGCGAGACAAATTTTTACGATATGCGTATGCATACAACGCGCGGCAATCATTTAAACTAGTTGCGCGAATTTCCGCAGATAACATTCGAGCAGGGGCGATGGCCAACGTGACTCAATTATTAATTTACTAAAAGAAAAAAAGGCTTTAAAATTTTCATGGCATCTTTCTCGATCCCCTCCTGCCCTCCTAGCTTGCACGCGGTCCCCGGCTGTAGACACACGGTAAACTCACGATGTCTACGTGCTTTTCCAGTCGGTCACGAACGCTCAATGGTCGACTATGGTTCTAACTGCAATCGACATGAAGGAGGGTAGGTGGGGGGACGGTTGGGTGCTGGCTGAAATTAGAATATTGTAATCGGCTCCAAGGGCTGCAACTACTCGCAGATTTGTATGCATACCTCATTCTACGACTATTTTTCAAAACGTAACATTTTTTTTTTTTTTTTAATCGGTCACCTTGGTAAGGTTAAAAGAAAATAGAAGCATCTTTCAACCTTTTGAATACATAATACCGACGTTGAAATTAAATTAACGATTTTGTTTATGTAAATTTGGGTTAATCCATGTGGATTCAAGGATGATAAAGGGAGGTGGAGGAAGAAGAAAGGGTCGACCAAGTTCAAGATGGCCTGATTCCATAATGACTGACACCGAGATGACACATAAGGAGCAGCGAAATGCGATCACATCGCCATATGACGTCACCAGAAGGCGGAAAATACTTGATTGAGCATAACAGTACACAAGTACAGTTTGCATGTTTAAAAATTGAAAAATTATCATGATTTCTACTGATGTGGCCTGGTCAACAATTTTTCGAATATTTTACTAAAGATCCACTAGTCCAATACGTCAGGAGATAATTCCACAAAAAGTATTACTATAAATAAAATCTCCCTTCAAATAGTAGCTCGATCTCTGAGAGATACGCATTCGAGGTGGTGAAATTCTAAAGCAACCCTAGCCATAATAATGCATCAGCGCCGCATTCAATTCTGCTGCTCCGTTTGCGCGGGCTCGCTCGTATTATAGCGGATCTGCCCGACGCCATCTTGTTCGACATGCCTCCACATTTAGCCTATAATGAATAAGTGCGTGGCACACTGGATATAGTCAAAAAGGTTTGTATAGCAAAACACCGGCCGGAAGTCAACATATCTATCCATTTGGCGCAGTCACGAATATGGGCTTATTATCGAGGTAAGAAAATGCACGGCGTGGCCAATTGATGAGCACAATCTGGGCAGAACAAGTGTGAATGAAATCAGGGCCGTCGATAGCTCGTGCGTGATAAAAAAAAAACATAACGGTAGCTTTTGCCCCCGATGATCGTGGAAAGCTGGTTACGTGAGGGGGGGAGTGATAACATGACCTATATTATTACTTAAAGACTTTGGTGGACAGAAAGAAAAATATTTCGAACCTATCAAAGAATAACCACTTCAAAAATATTCGTAAGTCATAATTTAGGTTAGCGTTTATTTAACTAAAGCTAACACCTAAAGTTAGGCCAATAAATTTAATATTACAAATAATTCGATTTTTTAATATTTACTTTTTTGTATGCTGTATTTAAATTTTTATTTCAAAAAATAAATACCTCGCAATTATATTTACGTAGCAATAAATATACATTAAAAATGCTGGTACAAATAACTGTTGCCTGCACGTCATACGCTAATTATCGTTGAAAGAACTGCGTCGAGTATCATTATAGCATCGTCATTTTTTGTGGCGCGGAAATATTTGGGGTTTTGGAAATACGTGAATTAAATCTCATTTTAAGACGAATAAACTGGCAAAAACATTAATATTTTCTGCTCACTCTAATTACCGGACACGAGGTTCTTCTATTTAATTATTATTAATATTATTATTACCAAGCCCTCGTGTTCTTATGGCTATGCCTGATGGGCACATTTTCACCAGTACCCCGCGCCGGGAATAAAACCGAAAACCGAGAGCCCGCGCCGGGAATCGAACCCGGGGACCGCCGCACCACAGCCGGTTGCAATACCGAACGGGGCCGCGTCGAGTCGTTCACATTTCGTTGGCGCGGCCCGGCAGGCCGAGACGTTGGCCCCCCCAAATCGGTCCGTTCCAGTGGCCTTCTTTTGACCAAATTCTTGGCCGAGCCAGGTAAGTTTCGCTGCTCGCAGGTGAGCGGCGGAGACGCGCGTGCTTGCGCGCAAATCTCCCCATCACCCCCTCTCTTCCCCACCTCCCTCGAACGCGAGCTGCCGTGACCAACGAGGAAGAAGCGGTGACGAGCAAAATTAAGCTTTGGTGCAATCGAAAGCAAGGAAGACCCGTATACTGTAATAGCAGCATCGCAGACATGATAGCGGAAACGAGCTTAGATGCCCGAATTCGTACCCTCTCTAGTGCCTTGCTTCAAAACTGGGCTCTTGGAAAATAAATTATTGCCATGAACTCGTATGACATTGGGCTCAGCCATTAAAATTGGTGGACTCTAAGGGGCTACGCCATTGAAATTGGTACCCGAAAAGGGCTCCGCGAGTCAAAAAGTTTGGGAAACACTGCTCTAGTGACCGCATCGAGAGCCCCATTTCCACAATTTCGAAATTTCTAATGATTATATTGATAATATTCGACGGCACCGAATTAATTGTTTGTATTCGTGTAATCGATTAATAACTAATGTTAAAGGGACATCAAAATGAATAAAAAATAAATAATCTCTTGTAAGAGAACTACTATTTTTTTAAATGCTGAACTTGTCCATGATTCACCGCAAAATGTGAATCTGAATACAACTTATAATTAATTTTGTCATAACCTATTTTTATCAGTCTTAATTTTTAAACGAAACCGTTGA
Source organism: Melogona broelemanni (assembly GCA_033995665.1). Lineage (NCBI taxonomy): Eukaryota > Metazoa > Arthropoda > Diplopoda > Chordeumatida > Chordeumatidae > Melogona > Melogona broelemanni. The sequence goes on along the minus strand of JAUJYS010001492.1, from coordinate 10,925 downwards.
AGTGTTGCCAAAAAGCATCGCTAATTGAATTTGTTTAATTTTTGTGAGTTTACGACTGCAGTTCCCGAATTACATACCATAGACAGTCTTGTTACGTTAAGTACTACTTCTTTTTTTCAGCAAAAGGCCAAATTCATTCAAATATAAAATATCTATGGTTACAAGTATACCCTTAACACCATTACTCTATACAAAATTGTCAGATAATTACATTATATCAGCTTGTGAAATTAAGTCGGTAAAACTCCGGAAGTCTCGGTCGGGAATTGAACCCCGCGTCTCGAGAATAGTAGGCGGATACGCTAACCACTGAGCCACCAGCACTTGTTATGTTAATCCCATCCACCGGTTAGACGGACCACCCCGGCAGACAGGCACCTGCCGAGCATGTTAGCCCACGGCTCAGTCGAGAGACCACAAAAGCAGATAGGCGTCGTATGAACTCGCTTCGGCATTCAAACAATGTAGATACCAGGGTGGAAAAGAAAAACAAAAGTGAAAATCAATGGGCTCCACCGTCAGAAAATAGCACGCAAATAGGCTCGGGGAATGTGTATGACTGTACGTTATCCACTTAAGTGGATCATCTAGCCATTGTGAATTTTCCTGCGCCCCAAAATTCCTTCAGGCACTCGTCCGTCCCTTCTCCTTTCGTTTCACCCACTCAGCAATGGCTCGTCAGGTACTCAATGAGGGGCTAGTTCCAAAGAACATTAACTGAGTTGTCACGAAAACAATAAAAGAAAGCTTTGGCTACCATTCGTTTATTTTCCAATCAATTTCAGCGGATTTATGTTGAATTGCAACGTTATTTTCTCGCATTTTTGCATTTTGCGGTCATTTATTGCACGGTTTTCTGCTACCTAAGCGTTATTTCATAGGTTTATTTTATTTTTTGTATTTCTATTATTTATTTATTTATTTATTTATTTTTGCTTGAAATCCTATCAACCGTTTAAATCGAGTGTCACCTGGCGAACGCCTTTTAATTGCGTTTTTTATTGATTTAGCGTAAAAAAAAAGAAGAAAAAAATATATTGCTCTGCCAAAAGGTGGCAAACAATAATTTATTATTTCTATTACATAATGGGGAGACTCAAATACACAGCATATGACGTCACTGGCCGAACGAAGAGGCGAAACAAGCGCGAAACATTTCATATTTTTTTTACGGAATTCCAAAGATTTGTCCTCGGCCAACAACGCCTCTTCATTGATGAGGTTCGGTCAAAATTAAAATAAAAAAATTAACAAGCTTACTGACCGAAATCTCACAGGTCTACCAGCACCTAATATATTCAAATGCGACAAACCAGAGCACATGTTTGCATGTACATGTAGTCTATGAGCCAGCGCGTGTAATTTGTCTGCAGACAACGCCATGTTGTCCGGCCGCGGGCTTCAATCACGTTGAACTGCCATCCTAAATAGAAGGCTTGTATACCGGTTTGGTTGAAACGCTGGCGTTGTCAGTTTTGGGCGAGACTGAATCGACGGGGGAGATGGTGACAAACGGAACATACGTATAATAGTATCGCCATATTTAGTATGAAGAAAGGGGTAGTGCAACGAAATCTGTTAGCGCTTACATAAAAAATGATAATCTATGATGATTACCAATTTTTCTCTTATAAAAAAAAAATACGGCGGGTGCGCCTATGTAACCCGTGTTCCGCGTCAAAACAGGCCCGCCTCTACCAAGGGCAACTGTCCAACAGTGAGTTTCCTTCGCCGAGACAGACGTCCGAAAATAGCGAGTGAAATCATCGGGTTATTCAAATAGCCCTGTCAGCAGGCATTTCGGTTTAATTTCAGCTGCACTGGCAATATTACTAGGTGGCGCTAATGCTCGGATTTCTTGTTCTCGTCTGATGTGGTCGCCTAATTGGTTCACTTCTATGAGCAAGGTCGCAGATCGCTTGTCGAGATTGGGCGCTTTAACTGTACAGTCGGGAGATTCGGATCAAGATTAAGCTTGTCTCAAAAGGACAGGCGATGAAACGTGTGGGATATGATAAGCAAATATCGAAATAAGTAACAAAATTTTTATTGCGAATAAAATTTGACTGAAGGTCCACAAAATAATGTGAAACTCTTAATTTGAGTTGGGAAATATACCATTGAACAAACATATTTTTTATTGGTATCAGGTTGGTTTAAAAATGTTTCGCAATAAATAAAATAAAATTTCATTATTTATTTTTTATTAGGAAAATTTTCCTCACGATAATAAATATTAATTATTAGAAGCATTATATAGGAAAATATTATTAATTATTTTATTTTTTATTAGGGAAATACCATTCTTAAAAAATTTGACTGAAGTTCCACAAAATAATATGAAACTCTTATTTTGAGTTGGGTAATATTATACCATTGAATAAACATATTTTTTATTGGTATCAGGTTGTTCAAAATATGTTTCGCAAAAAATAAAATAAAATTTCATTATTTATCTTTTATTAGTTAAATTTTCCTCACGATAACAAATATTAATTGTTAGAAGCATTATATTGGAAAATATTATAAATTATTTTATTTTTTATTAGGGAAACACCATTCTCTAAATTAAATACCACTTCTGGATAATCTGTTCCCCTCGTGTTGCTTAGGCATTGTCTGAGTGATCCACTTTCACCACTGCCCCGGGATCGAACCTACTACAGTCTATTTTAATTTTTACACAATTAAATTTCGCAAAAATCCAATGACATTCGACGAGCTACCAAACAACAACGAACAAAGTTTGACGTAGCAATATCAAACGAAGAATCGTTTGACGTGGACGGTTAATGAACTTCGCTATTTATGTATAACTTGCTGCTCGAGTAATATATAAATAGACCTGAATGTATATTTTTATGCATTCTTAACGAGGGAGGCAGTTCCATTTCACCAATGGACAACATTGAAGAGCACCAATGGCGATACGGCGGCGGCATACGGCACTAAAATAATCGACAAAGTGACAAACCAGTTACCAGACCAATTAGTTTAGTATTAATCAGTATGACCCAACTGTACATTTAGCTCATTAGTAATTGACGGCATATAAGGACACACACATCACCAGGAATTGGTGATAAATTTCCGAATGCCGCTATTAATTACTTCCGAATTATTTACGAGCATAATTAAACAGGCAGCATTTAGAAGTTTATTTCACTTTAGGGAGCCGCATTCCATGGTGCCATGGTGTAATTATATCCCCCCTCCCTCCCTCCCTCTCTCTCTCTCTCTCTCTCTCTCTCTCTCTCTCTCTCTCTCTCTCTCTCTCTCTCTCTCTCTCTCGATCTCTTCTCCATCTTCGCGGTAGAGCAACCGCAGTGTCTGACGTGCGCCATCTTATAATTAACGCATTCGCCAATGGCGCGGCAGCCATTTTAATTTAATCTCGGGTATTAACTGCGTTCGTTAAGCCGCCGACATTTTTGCATAACGAGTTCCACACACCTACGAACAGATTATCCTCCGCAGACCCTGTGTTACAATACTCGTGCTCGAGTACTTGGTTATTTTGCTGCACGATTTTTTCAACACAGGTTACATATTAATAACACATGGTGTAGCGGTTAGCGCCTCGAGCAACTGTGCTAATGACGCGGGTTCGATTCCGCGGACCGGAATTTTTCGGGCGAGAGAAATTTCTTACACGCGCCCTTGGTTTTAACTAATTTATTCTATCGAAGAATAATTAAAACCAAGGGATCCGTACCTGTACGAACTCAGATACACGTTAAAGATCCCTGCCTAGGTAGAAAACCTAGGCTAGGCAAAATTATCACCCCCTGGGGGCTTTCAAACGGAAATATGTACTATGTTAGGTACGCGCTAAAGATGATTAAAAGAAGCCTAGGCTAGGTAAAATTACCAGGTCGCCCTCCCCCCCCTCGGGATGTTAAGATGGGAAAACGTTGAAAGAACAACTAGCTGCTAAAAATGTATACTATTTTCTCTAATTTCATAAATTCTCAATTTGCCACTAGAACAACTGGGATCCTCAAAAGGGTCGACTAACCAACTAATTATGTGGAACGCCAGCTAACTGTAATGCTCAGCGGCCATGCCATGCCAGGCGTAAATTCAAATAGCGGCGGCTCGCTAAAGCGCGGGTCTCGGGAGGATACTATACCGCGTGCGACATAAATCTTCATCAAGTGAATGACTGGCAAAAATTTCCCCGGCTCTAAACAGCGAACCAGCTCCCTGTGGATCAACGGTTCGCCCATGTTAAACGTCAGCTGGAAACTTGTTGTCACTACTACCTGGTGAAACCGTAATCGCCTAGGAAAATCAGCCGTCGTACATTTGGGTTAAGGGTGGCCGGCAACGTTAACGGTCGAGTGTGTCATCCGTGGACTCAATGTGGCGACATATTTTGTGGTTTTTCGGTTACGATCCATTAAAAAAAAAAAACGGTATGCATATTATCTGCGGTAGCGCGCGGACAAAAGTGCCGCGGTGGAAATTGGAAGTCAGGGAGGGAGGGAGTGGTGGGAGTTATTTTTATGATTTTATTTTTTTGTTGTTTTCGACTTTACGGTGGCTGGTTTGTACGTGCGGTCTATATCGTGGAATTTTTTGCTTCTAATATTTTTTATTGTTTTTACTATTATTTCGTTGCGGTGTGCAGTCCTCGGCTCTTACTGCGGGAATTAAATCCGTTATCTTTGCTCTTATTTAAAATAAAAAATAAAAAAAAGTAATGCAGGTTAATTTTTGCTGAGAAAAATATGTCCGCGCGGTATTCCGTAAACAAAATTATGTCATTATGCTAAAATACACATTTTTAAAGGCGAGTTTCGAAACGACAGCATACGTGTATAATTTAGATATTAGAGTGACTAAATTTGTAAGCAAAAAAAAACATTATTTAAAGTCAGAGCGAAACGTTATATAACTTGTTTTAATGATTAGAGCAAAGCAAAGTACCGTATACAGGATCCATAAAGATAGAGTACTTGTTCAGAAAAAGTGAGTTTAGTTCTTATTATACCCCGATTTGGTGAATTCGTCTTGCATTTCCATATTATTTTTCCCCAATTGTAATCATAGTAGCGAAATAAATAAGTGATAAAATGATCAGCGTGTCAACCATGGACGCTAACGTGAAAGCTAAATTAAAATTTTCATCGTTTGAGAGAATTTACATGGACGAAAAAAATCAACTCACGTGATTAACCTTTTTCTTAAGAGTCAAAGACATTCGAATCTAATGTTTATTACCGTAAAAGTAATCGAAAGGGGGTTAGGAGCTTTTGTTACCGTAAAAGTGACGCAAGGAAGTTTCCTTTATCTCACGTTTTAAAATATTGAATACATCACGCAAAAACCAATTTTACATGTAAGCCCCTACTCTCGACTACTAACCACAGCTTTTCAAAATGTTCAGAACATAAGTAAATTTTGCAACCGTACATTTTTTAAACATTTGAAAACTTAAAGGATTATATTTATCGTTCCTTCCTAGGTTTTTAAAAGTCACCTAAGCCTTCCCATGTTCCTCAAAAAAGGAACAAGTTCCTAGGAAAGGAACTTCTCCGTTCCCTTCCTAACAAACTTTGACAAAACCAAACATTTGTGCTGTGCAGAACCTCGTAACCTGTTACTATACGTAGGTTAATCGAAATGGCGGAAATTTAATTATCTGGGCAGGGTCCACCCAGCAAAAGTGGGTTTATACCACGCCGTAGCTCATTATATAAAAGCGGGCGATTGGGTGCGTTTGTCCATCGGTAATCTGGGCGTGATCTCTCTCTTCGTCCCTCTCTCTTTTTCTGGGATCCCCACAACGGCCTCCTCCTATTTGGCAACGGCCTTGGTCCTCAAAAACCCATTTTTTTTCTCTAAACTCCTCGAGGAAAAAAACGTAACTGTGAGTAGAGGATGCATTGCACTCGTCTATAAATGTTCACCCCGAGGAACAGGGTCTTAACTGGCGCCAAACTATGTATTTTTTTTTTCTTAAACGTCCCCTGCAGCTGATGCCTCCTGGCAAAACTTTCGAACAATGTTAATGCGCCGTAAATACATGGACAATCCTCTCTGTGCAAGACAGTTACTGGCGTCCTCTAGTGAGAGATGCTTAGTGGTGAGGGCGTTCGCTTTTTATGTCCGTGATCGCAGGTTCAATTCCCGACCGAGACTTCCGAATTTTTTAGAGCGAGAGAAATTTGTTCGCACGTGTTCCTTTGGAATTAAAGGCCATGCGTGGGACCCAGCCTGTACGTCGTCAGGTACAAGTTGTGACGAAAAAGATCCTATCTAGGTCAGAAGACTAAGACAGGCCAAATTATCAGGCCGCCCAGTGTTGTAAATACAGGCACGTGTTGTAAATATTGTAGTCGTAGTTAAAAATTATTACATATTCCATGTCTAGACATTTGGTCTCCCCACTGATATAGGCCCCACTGGGGCTACTTTACTGTACACATTGTAATAAAAAATGACAAAGTGACTCCACTGAGCGCTAATATGGCATTGAACCCAGAGTTGAGGAGATTGCAGCAAAAAAATAGCAACGAAAAATGTTGGGAGCTGAAATCATTTCTGAACGCGCTGAAATATTCGTACAAAATCGACTGCAGGTGCACAAATAGGAGACGCCATGCGGGATCAAAATGTCAAAGTCTATCAAAATGCCAACCCACCTCGCGGGAACACAAAACCACAGCGCCGCTATTGAGCGAAGCGATAAAAAAAATTGTCGGCATTGCTTACGAATTCTTCGAAAATGTGGCTTATACGTGTAATATTTCATTCAAGTTTATGACGACTTCGAATATTTTTATGTGGTCGGTAGACTAAGTGGCGGGTTTATACGATAGCGACATGGGTGTTCATTGCAAGCACTGACAACGTTATGGGTATGCAATGTACGAGTATACATATGTGTATAATGTCACATAAACATTAATTACTCATATTTATTTTCGAACGGCATGTCAAATTTAACCGTGAATCGACGATAGGGGCGTGGTTACTCTGCCTCCATTCAATAATTCCATTTTTCAAAAGATTTCGCTTTATTTCGATTTGGTTCTACTTCGTATATTTTTAACTAACACTTTTCTGAGTCGATTTATCGTAAATAAATCGCGACACACATTCAGATACATGTAATTACATCGTAAAACATATCTCTTACGGCAAATCTAATAAAACCTCTTCCGGATTAATTTAATAAAATACAAATATCTCTTTCAAGTAAATTTAACAAATTAAAAACACTTCTTTCTGCAAATTTAGTAAAATAAAAATGCCTCCTTCTGCAAATTTAGTAATATAAAAATACCTCTTTCAAGCAAATTAAATAAAATAAAAATACCTCTTTAAGCCAAATTTAATAAAATAAAATTAAGTCTTCCTGGTAAATTGAATAAAATAAAAAGATCTATTTTACATTTAATAAAATGCCGCAATTGTTTTCAATGTGATAAATAAACGTAATAGTACGATTATGTCTGCTTTTAACAATTAAACCTAAAAAATTAAAACATTAACTATTCCAGAGAAACACTGCATAGCAACTAATTTCCTACAATTACAAAGTTTTTCAGCTAATTAAAATACTTTTCGTTTTAAAAATTTTGAAACATTCTCGACGCATCTGTATTTGCGAGTCAAACAGTGGAGCACGATTTTTGTAGCACTTCGAAAAAACTCAGCAATGTGCCCGCCCTTTTTTAATTTGGCTGAATAGCCAAGTCCCCACCACCTACTCAGCCTGCCGGTTATGTTAGGGGAGCTGATAGAGAAGGAGGACGACATGGGGGTGGCGGAGGGTGGCCAGGTGTCACGTCGGAGATGTCACAAAGCCGCTCTTAGAATGTTGACCATCTCAAGGATGTCGGTGTACCCCAAGTCTTGGCGAGCGTTTGCGTTGCACTTCCATCATATCAAGGACAAGAAAACAAAAAGAAGAGAAAGAAAAAAATACGGGAGAAAGAAATAGCGGTAACGACAAAAAAAAACAGTACCAAAGGCCAGTGGTCTACATTTTCCTAAGACCACGTGTATACCCAATTTTTGTATGGGTGTACCTTTTTTCGAACACAATTTTTTTCTCACATTCCTACTTTTTTAACTGTTTAGGGATCAACGTTTCCGTCACCGAGCTCCCCAGGGGGCGACCTGGTAATTTCTCCTAACCTAACCGTACCTAAGAAGGGGACTAGGGGTCTTTACCGTGTACCTGACACCGGACAGGCACGGGTACCGTGTTATACGTGGTAATTTTTTAATTCTATTTTTTTACTTATAAAAACTTCATGACATCACATGACATCATGTATGTTTGATGCTACAAAATTATTCACCTTGGGCAAATGTACTCGTAAAAAATTAAAGGTTTTTGCAAAAGGAACACCAGTTCCAATTCCTCAATTAAAGAAAACAGTTCTCGTTCCAACATAAATTCGACGCCTCTAAATTAAAAGAACCTAAGTGTTCCTACGTTCAATTGAGAAAACAAATTAAATATAAATAAAATCAGTGATATAGCAAGTCCGATAGTTAGACACCTTTAATCTGCCAGGTACAGAGGTTCCTACGTTCCTCGGAACAGAACTTTCCCGTTCCGTTCCTACCCAACACTACCACTGGACCACAGGGCTTTAATTTTGGTTCCATGTTTTCAGTTTGAGTGCAATCTTTCATCGACATCCGGGAAAGGTGACGTAACGTGGTCTCAGGAGGACGTAGGCGAGATGAGGAATCCTCGCGTGTAAAGGATCTCTCTCGCACGGAATCAAGACCGGCTTAACGGGGCGATATTAAGCAGGACGTTTCGCACGAAGATTTACCGCGCGAATCGTCTCGTATTACGCTTGTAGGTCACATGGTTCCAAATATTTCGAGGAGGAGATAACCAAGGCAGTGGCACATCCTGATATTGGCCGTGTTGGCCACACATGCGCGGCCGTGTACGTACAATTTGTTTACGTCCGAATTAGCATATAGCCTAGCATATATAGCCTCGTCAATACCGCGTCGACGTTGACAGGCCAAGCGTGCTACGAGGATGAGTGATATTGTTCTCCCCAGTGTGTTTGTGAGTGTATGTGTGCGAATTGATTTTTTTTGTGCGTGCGTGCTCAGATGAGGATATGGTGATGGTTGGTCACTGGGTGACCCGGTGCATTCTCAGGGAGGGCGGTTTTTCTGGCCAAGAATAGGGCGAGACTCTGGTTTGGGATTAGGTAAGACCAGGATATTAAATACCATCCTCATAAACTAAAGGTGTGAATAGACAGATAGAGGCTAAACGAAGAAAAGCAAAGAATTATAAAAGTAGAAACAGGGCGCCTTTCAAGGTGTCCTTTTATGTCGCAATTGAAAAAAATTGTAAGATGATCATAATTTAGACCGGAATTGAAAAACTTGTAAGATGATCACATTTTATGTTTAAATTGAAAAACTATAAGATGATCATATTTTAGATCACAATTGAAAAAATTTTATGTTTAAATTGAAAAACTATAAGATGATCATATTTTAGATCACAATTGAAAAAATTGTAAGAATATCAATTTCAGATCACATTTTAAATCAAATTTTAGAACGCAATTAAAAAGTTTGTAAGAATATCAATTTCAGATCACATTTCAAAAGTTTGCAAGATGAGCACATCAGACAACATTTTAGATCGCATTGTAAATCAGATTTTCGACATTCAATCACACCAGCTTCTGTCTCGTTGTGAATTATCAAACGATCTGAACCGAAAAAATGTATTTTTATGTGAATTAACCTGGTACAATTCGCCATCAAACGTCAATCGAAAATATGTAATAATGGTAAATGGTCAATTAATTCGCTGGCACTCAGCTAACATAATTCCCGAAATCACAACTACAAATTTTTTAATCCCTGCGGACCTGCTCAGGAATGCCATCTGTCATGAGAGGAACTACACCGCATTAAACAAGCTTGTCTCTTAGTTAAGAATATTGTACTTGGATATCCGGTGATATTCAATTAGTTATACTTGCAGAATCACAATGGAAAAAAATCACAAGAGTTCATATCCCTTTAAAAAAATACACATTCTGGCATAAATTATTGAATGCTTTTCAAATGCCGATTTACAATATTAAATGGCGCTGATTTGGTTATAGAGTTACCAGCTTTCCTTTTATCCATGCATCTGCATTAGGCCAGATCATGTAACATTTTCATCAGAAAATCGTAAATTTTCATAATAGTTTAATTGGTTAGATTTACTTGGCGCCGGTGATTTATTAATTGGAGCGGTTTTCTCCAATTCACACGGTACACTATGAAAGCGTTAAATTATTTCCAAGTAGCACAGTCGCCACTGGGTTTACCATGAAGTTGTGCTAATCGCTTTAACGCCGCCCATAAACAAACACATGAATAAATCACTGTGGTTAACTCACTACATTCCGTATTTACATTATATTGACTACTCTCAAACTTTGCAACGGTACAAATGACTTACTTGTTTCTATGTGCCCAACACAAAAATAAAATGGCTAAGCATAGTGTTTTTTGTTTTTTGTTTTTTGCGGAGTTTTTTAACTCGGCTGTCTTGACATATTGAAATCGAATTTTAAATATAAAATAAGAAGATTATACCAACAAAATATGTAATGTATTCATTTGATGATATCTTTAGTTCAAAATGACTAATGTCAAACAGTCGGAATTAAAAAAAAGAATACATCTACAATATAAAAAAAGTTCGAAATATTGTGTATATTGATATTTTTCCGTGCTGTTGTGTTTTACTATCACGCAGTTTAAACTATTTTTTATAATAGCTAAGTTAGAATATATTTGTGAGACATCAAAACAAACATCAAGACATCATAAGGCTGGGAGCGGCGGCGCGTTCCTGTAATCCCGCTGCTGGGAAGCGTACTAACCGATGGCTCATGAGCCTACGGTCCCGGGTTCGATTC
>JAUJYS010001491.1:0-17266 GCA_033995665.1 Melogona broelemanni | reverse complement strand
AATTCGCGAAAGATGGTATCATATGCTGTTTCGTATGCTTGTACCAATTGAATCTTTCGCTGAAATAAAAAAAAAAAAAAAAAATAAAAAAATAAAAATAGGACTTGTATAGACTTGTAAAGGACATTTTTGTACGGGATTCGTACGCGCGCCTTCTTTCAAAATGGCATTACTCGTCAGGCTCATGTGTCTTAGCTCGGGCTCACGAGGTCTTGGGAGAATTTAACGCAGCGGATATGTTGCGTCCCACCCTCCTCCCCCATGTTACCGAATATAGCCCAGACTGCAGCTGGTGGTGACGGTGGCCTATGAGTGATGACGATTGTTGTTGTTTGTTGTGTTGGTTTGCTTGAGTGAAACGAGGTGGTCGTGGACTTTAGGACTCCCGTCGCCGATTGGCGATAGGGTGAGCCGCGTGTCTTCCAGTTTCCGGGACGATGCCGATAGGAAAGCCAGGCAGGCCCACGTACATATCTATAGTGATCAATCCATTGGGGTTTTGAATTTTGCGTAAATATAATTTTACGCGTCAATAACGTTCTTAATGCAAACTAGCTTAGCAGAATTACTTTTTACAGCAATTGTAGATTCTGGGCATCCTGCTGTGCTGTGTGGCGTAGTGGTTAACGAGCCGTTCTGCTATGTCCGTGACGCGGGTTCTAATCCGTAGCGGGATTTTCGGAAATTTTTTGGCTGTAGAACTTTGCCCGCGTGCCATCCGATGAATGAAAGTAAAGCCGTGAGATCAGCGTTTGTACGATGTCAGATACACAATAAAGATCACTACCTAGGTATTTGTTTTGACAATCAATGATTGTCAAATAGCTAAAGAGAACAAGAGAAAATATATCGAGATATAAACGACAATATCAAAATATATTTTCATCAAATTCGTCGTGTCATTGTAAAATTAAAAAAGATATATACTTGATCACAGGCATGTCCCTTGACATCAAGATATATGAAGCTCGTGGCGTAATGAGGATAAGCGACGACGGCTAGACTCCAGGAATACGAGAAATTAAACATTATATTCGATATACTGCAAACTTACGAACGGATAAACCTACTTCATTCGTCATAACCGTGATGTTTAGTTTAAAAAAACAACAACAGTGTAGTTACAAAAAATAACTCAAGGATCCCAGTACCGGTTTTATGCTGTTCAAGCAATCATTCATCTGGGGTTTAAAGTGATTTATTATTATTTTTTTTTTAGATCGTAGGTTGAAAAACTTACGAGATTCCAAAAGTGGACGTATATTGTGACGGCGTATATTGTGAATCGGTACAATATTGTAGAAACTATAACGACATTTGTAGAGGAATCATTTTTTTAGCCACCCTGTATATTCAACATTTTTGCATTTTCGTCTGTTACGGCTTTTTTTCTTCTCTTTATATCATTTCTGAAGCTAAGATCCTTCCATAGCATTCCTTTCACACTATTTCCCTATCTGGTTCTTTCCTAACCTAACATTATTGGTTTCTCTGACCTTTGTGACCAGGTTGTGGCAACGGCAAGTACCTGGACCTGAACGCCGACGTGTTCACCCTGGGCGCCGACCGCTGCCACCCCCTGGGCGAAGTGGCCAGGGAGCGGGGTCACGAGGTCACGGCCGCCGACAACATGGCCCTGCCCTTCCGCGACGAGTGCTTCGACGCGGCGCTCTCCGTGGCCGTTGTCCACCATTTCGCTACGACGGAGCGGCGAGTGCAGGCCCTGAGGGAGCTGGCCAGGGTGCTGAGGATCGGGGGAAGGCTCATGATTACTGTGTGGGCACTGGAGCAGAGACATCGAAAGGTTGGTTTTGGGGATACGGGTTGTGTGATGTGGGTCTAGTTTAGGTTAGATTTTGATTTAGATTTAGTTAATTAACATTATTTTGTTTTGTCCTTCATTTACGAGAAAATATTGCAGAACTTAGAAAAGGTCAAAATTCATTAATCTTAGTCCTCTCAGGTTTCATAATTAGTCGGCCCCCAGTGGCTCTTTGATATGGCAACATCTTACGAAGCCGACGTTCCCGGGTTCGATTCCCGGCGCAGGCTTTTGTTTATTCGTTAGCCTGGGGTACTGGTGTCACCCCTGAGCTTCCAATAGGGAGTCCAAAGCTATGGGGTGGATCTTGAAGTCTGGTTATTCCAGCTGCCATTCCCCATCCCTTCCCTTACCTGCCCCTCGCACATCTCCATAGAGACATGAGGGTGCAATAATCCTGTAGTGCATTATGGACTACGGTGAATTAAAAAAATATATATTTACTTTTTCAAATGGAAATAAATACAAATTTTGTGCAAATTCTTCTCGATTTCTTGGAAGCCACGGTTAAAAATACGACACCTTTCAAAAAACCAAACGCGCAAGTACAAAAAAAAAAAAATAAGAAAAAAAAGTCACCTGACGGTCAGAAAGGCGATGCCAAATAAATCAATATTTCCTTTAGAGAAAGTGATATTTTTTCAGGCGTTTCAGAGTGTCCAATTTCATTTCGCAGTTTCTGTTCTCGGACGAATGACTTTGCATTCAGCGAAAAACCCTCAATTCATGTGGAAACCAAATTTCGAACTGTTGACATTTTCAGCGTCTGACACCCGGTGTTCTATTCGCGCGGACAGGGTCAAATACCCAACGCACCCCCGCCTAATCTAATCAAATAGTCGTTCGCTCATTGGCTGGTTTACTGCACGTGCTGGTTTCACGAGCTCGCTAGTGTCACGTGATAGTTTCTCATTGGCTGGCATTCGGCACGTGCTCTCGCTTTTTCGAGTGTCACGTGATATTTGCTCATTGGCTGACGTTTGGCAAGTGCTGGTGTCTCGCTTTCTGGTGTCACGGGATCAGTGTTGGGCGGGAACGGAACGGAAAAGTTCCGTTCTTAGGAACTGGTTTCTTTTTTTAAGGAACTTAGGAATGAATAGGTGCCTTTTAGGTTTAGAGGAACTGTAACGGGAATTTGGTACCCTTTTGTAAGGAGCAAGAAAGGGTGTTTCTTTTCTGTATTCAGAGTTTCTTTTGCTATAACCTTCAATTTTCTACGAGTACAATTTTCCAAAGTGTGCCGTCAGCGGAACATTTTCACAGCATCAAGCAGAAATTGCTCAAGATTTTGTTTTGTTGAAAGCTATTGGTCTGTGTTATCTACATTTGTCTTGTAGATTAGTTTCCGCCAATGTTTTTTTTAAATACTTTTTAATCTAAGGAACGGAAAAGTTGCAAGTTCCTTTTGAACAGGAACTTACTGTAGGAACGCCCAGGTTAATTTCAATTGTTGAGTAACATTAATGGGAACTAGTTCCTTTTTTCATCGGAGAACCGGGAACTGGAACAGGGTCTTTTTCAAAAGTAACGAACTCAATACTGGTGTCACGTGATAGCTGCCACTGTTTCCTTTTTGGTGAGGCGCAGTGTTGGGTTCGTTCCTTTTGAAAAGAAACCAGTTCCCGTTCCCGTTCCTCCGATGAAAAAAGGAACCAGTTCCCGTTCCTCAAAAATAAAAAGAAACCAGTTCCTAGGAACGGGAACTTTCCGTTCCGTTCCTACCCAACGATGGTGAGGCGATACGGTTGGCTTGGAAAAATCGACTCTTGTCTCACAGGGCGCAAATCGAGTTGACCTTGTGCGGTCGGTCGCGCCGTGAGGCTCCATCAGGCTCGGATGTTTTGACTTGTTTCGGGATCAAAGGATCTCGACCGCGACAATTCCATCTTCCCTCGCGTGGATTTGTCGTGCCGGTTCCGTGTTAAGAAATGTAAACGGACGTATACCATTGTTTCTTTTTATAATGTGTTCTGGACAAGGTTCATACATACCTAGAAAGACGGGAAATCATCCAAAAGAAGGCAAATTCACTGAACATACCTAAAAAAATATTTTTGCTATTTCTTACACTTTAGTTTACAAACACCTCTAAAGCAAAAAGCGCTGTGCGCGCCTTTTTCTTTTTCTTGATATTATTTAAAGATTAATAATAATAATAACTGTGGTCGCTTTTCCTTTTTCGACGTGTTACAGTTTTCAAAAGCAAGCCTTTCCCACATTCAACATTCCCTTCTCTGTGCTGTAATATTATATTTGTGTTATAGGAAACTGTATTAGTTTTTATATACATGTAATTTTTTTATAAATCACCATAGTGCCTAGTGCACTACAGGATAACTGCACCCTCATGTCTCTATGGACTAAAGGGAACACCCGCGATGGGCAGGGAAGGGAAGGGGGATGGCAACTGGAATAGCCAGGCTGCTGGATCCACCCCAAAGCTCTGGACTCCCTAATGGAAGCTCAGGGGTGACGCCAGTACCCCAGACTAACGAATAAATAAAATAATTACAAATGACGTCCTATTTTATCTTTCAGTTTGAATCGCAAGACGTTCTCGTTCCCTGGCATAAACCTTTGAAGAGCAGCAGCGAAGGTATGACGTAGAAATTGTCGGCAATTTCTATTGTGTTTTTCAGTATTATTAGAAATATTATCACACAATAAATTGTTCTAAACTATTCTAATATAAGCGTTTGAAATGTAGGGAAAGCGAAGGCCGTGAATTAATTCCCCAATGCCCATAATTTGAATATATCTTATGACAGATCAAACCTCGTTGGAAAAGGAGATTGCCAGCACAACCACCAGCGATGACGACATTCTCAACTATCACGCCTATACTTCTGGAATGGAGAGTGAACCTTATTTTGTACCGGCGTAAGTCAAAACAAACAATTTAGTTTATTTACAACGAATTATTATTTTTTTATTCCGGATCACTGTAGTGAATAAGACTACAGGAGGTTATTGTACCCCTCGCGTCGCTGAGGCGATATATGAGGGGCACATTCCAGTACCACACAATCGAATAAACGAAAGCCTGCGCCGGGAATCGACCCCGGGGACACCCGCTCTGTAGACTGTGACCATAGCCACTGAGCCACTGGGGCCGCACATTTTGAAAATGCTCTGCCATGTTTAAGTTTATTTTATTATTTGTGTCCAAAAACTAAATCAATACATTTTTGCGATTTTTAAACTTGTAAGAAATGCAGCTAAAGATATTTATGGTAATAATTAAGCAAATCAAGATGCAAAATTAATTTTGTACGATACGTGCATACATTTTTCGATTATATAATTAATTTCTGATTCGTGTATTCATAATAATAAATAAACAATACATGTATGTAACTCATTGAATTTCAAGTTAAAAAATTTAGCCGAGCAATACATTCATTTTACACATTTTCGTTCATTTTGGATATGAATGTGATTTCATTTATTCAATTCATTTAATTTATTAAACTACTTTTTCGAATCCGTAGTGAATATATTATTGAATTATTGGTGAATCGTTTAGAAATTGCGTGCAAATATATTAATTAAAATATATAATAAAATATTAATATGTACAAAAAACATTTCGTTTATTCCTAGAAAACGACTGCTGCATTTCTGTTGTTTTTTTTTAATTTAAACCAAGGGAATTAAATCCAAAAGAACACGAATCAAACATTTCTCACACATTCCCAGAATAAATCATGATTACGTACCGATGGCTCAGTGGGTATGGCAACATCCTACGAAGCCGACGGTCCCGGGTTCGATTCCCGGCGCAGGCTTTCGTTTATTCGTTAGTCTTTGGTACTGGCGTTACCCCTGAGCTTACATTAGGGAGTCCAGAGCTCAGGGGTGGATCCTGCAGCCTGGCTATACCAGCTGCCATTCCCCATCCCTCCCCTTCCCTACCTCTCGCACATCTTCATAGAGATCCGAGGGTGCAGTGATTCTGTAGTGCACTAGGCACTACGGTGATTTTACAAAAATAAAAAAATAAAAAATTAATTGGAACAATTTGCCCATTTCTTTGCAGCTGCTTTCCCCGCAAAAAACACCGTTTCCGCGACGGTTGGGTCCGCTACCGTGGCAAGAACCTCGACTCCTGCCGCAGCAGCAGCCAAAGCAGCTCCGACCTGTCCAGCCCCAACGAAACCTGCTACAGCTTCGTCCGCCGCGCCCTTCAAAAACTCTCCAGCAGCGGCAGCAAACAATCCTGGGACGACCCGCACACCCGCTGCCGACCACCCTGGTTCCTCCAGAGCGCCGACTCCATTGGCTCGGCTGGCAGTCGCGCAGCTGGCTGCCGCAGCAGCATCTGCAGCGCGGGTGGCAACATGCTAGACGAGAAGCAGGACAGCCTGGACAGCAATGAGAATGCCGACGACATCCCCATCGAGCTACATGACCTCGACAATGAGATGTTCGATGAGGAGGAGTATCAGAAACGTAGGAGCTCGCGGGACAGTTACCGAGGCTCGGGCCGCAGCTCCCTGTCCACCACCGAACGTCCACCCATTATCTCTAGTACAACTACCGCAACCACCACCACCACCACCACCAGCAAATCGCCCAAATGTCTCCAAAGATCCACTTCAACCGACTCACCCCAACCAACTCTGGTTTCCGCCCACAAGTCGAAATCCCTGGGTGACATTCTCAGTCTCTTTGGAGTCAACTTCCTGCAGCCTCGCAAGACCAGTGCTGACTTGACCCACTCGGACACGACCTCATCCTCCTCGGTCTCCCTGGCCAAACTGTCTTCCACATCATCACTCGAGTCACGTGGTCGATCGGCCGGGTCAACCACGGTGACCCGCTCCAAGTCCACACACCTGACCCTGGCCAAGGTCGAAGAGGATGGCGAACAGCCTACAACTGGACAACAACAAACCCCATTTACTGATGAACGTTACACTTATGATCGGAAATCAGGTGCTACAGGTCAGCAAAGGTGGAGTGTAGCTGGATATCCGGCTTCCTGCACAGCAGCTCATCCAACCGGAAGTGATGACCCAGATGGACAGGGTGTGACCAGGAGACCTCGCAGTCTGGTTCTCGGCTATGAGATGCATATTCCACGGACTCTGAGTGCTGAGGACCACAAGAATGGCAACACAATCCTACCTGATCTGGAGGGTTGTCTTAGCTTATATGGGCTGACTGGTGGTGGTGAGGGTCAGGCTAGCCAGCTCAGTCCACCATACGGCAAAGTGGTGGATGAACCGCAGGATCAAGTAACCAAGGAGACTGATCAACTGACCACCTGTGCTGAACCAACAGAAACACGTTTTTCTGTTCGTGGTGGTGGCAGTGGTGGATCTACTTCAGACCACAGTGATGACGTCTCCCAGCTGACCCCCGACAACAACAAGAAGAATGCACGGCTGGGCTGTTTGAAAACTTCCAAAGTGTGCACAGACCTGGATCCAGCTCAACTGGCACGCGCTGAACGAGATCGAATTCGTCATGACAAACATCGTCAGCATCTGCAACAGTGCCTGACCAAAACATTTTATGACCCTGGTGGTGACGATACAGCAGCCAGACAGGCAATTTATGACCCGGTTCAGAGTGGTCCTGATAAGTTGAATCTCGCTAGTCTGATTGTGAACACTGTAGCAGGTGAGGACGGATCATCAAAGAACAATCTAGACAATGATTCCAAGATGAGTGCCACTGAGTTCCACAAGTGGCCATGTGGTCAGGACATACCCAAGAGTGTGGATGTTGGTGCTGCTACTGTACCTCCTCAATCCCTCTCCAAGTGTCCAAATGTATGGCAGGATCTCTTCTTCTCCAATCTCATTAACTTTCTTATTGACCGCGAACACCTGTTTCCCTACCGCTCCATGCCCAACCTCAATGCCAGAAACAGTAACACTGGAAACACCGATGGTGGTAATGATGAGCTCACCTCCTATGTGACGTCATATCCGATGACACCACAGGAGGGTGGTGTACTGGGTGCAGCCCTGTCTGGAAAAATTAACCAGCAGCCTGGAGGTCAACCCAGACGTCGTTTCAGCCAACCCAGCAGTCTTGCCCACCTACATGACCTAAAATCCAACATCGCCCTGTACAGTAGTCAGGGAACAAGTGAGAAGAAATTCGGTGATTCTTCTTCAAGGAATGGATACAGTAGACGACGGCTGATGCTTGATGAGGCTGGCTCTCCTAAACAGCACCCCAACACAGTAGTTCATTATCGGAACCTGCAGCGTCCCCTGCTGAGAAGAAGATCCTGTGTTTGTGACAGGGTTACCATTAGGGAACGTTTCATTCGACACAGCTACAGTGCTGATGACACAGCACTCCGGAATTCCATCCTTACAATGGACAGTGTGGTGAAACATGGAAGTGGAAGTGGTGGTCATCACATCATTGCCAAGGAGGACAGTCTTCAGAGTGACACCAGTGCTGACAGTGATGATAGTGTGGCTTCTGTGATTGTAGTGCAGCGGGATCGAGTGCCTTCACTCGATTTGGGCTGCTCACTGGCACAGCAGTCAGGCAGTGATTCAGCTCTGTCTGGAGGTCGAGAGGTTCATAGTGGAAGGTCAGAGAGGTTTGGTTCAGCCTGCTCCAAAGACAGTAGCAATCACAGTGACACTAGTGTGGAGAGTGAGGAGAGTTGCATTTCAGTTATCCCCATGCCCAACAGGGGGACTGGTAACTGTAGTGACTGCGATGAATGTGACTTGGCTGACAACCACCAGCATCCTAACCAGCATACAGGGGATGATGAACAGACTGGTGATCTTCTGGAGTCAGAGCCCACTGAAGATAATTCAGCAGTGGAGGTTGGGAAATCGGCGGATGAACCATCTGACCTTCAACCAGTCATATTTATTAAAGATGATAATGAAAAGCAAAATATTGAAATTGACCCTCCTGAGTTAGAACCAGATCATGAAATTCTGGATGCAGACAATGATGAAGATAATTTCCTGGATGATGATCGCAAGGAACTGAACACAGAAGACAACTCAAAAGCAATGGAAAACAATAGTTTGCTTGATTGTATTGACGATCATGCAATACCTAAATTTGTACAGAGTGTCAACCAAGCCTTACCATCCTGTGTCTGTTCCAGTCCACTCTCTGATAATCGGTACATGGATCTCAAGATGGTGGAACGAAGCTTTGAAGATGAAGACGATGAAGAGGTAGACAGACCAATCGGTGAGGATCTTGATGAGGAACTAGAAGAAACCTATGATCAACTGGCTGCCATGAATGAAAGCCGCTGTTCCTCTTTTGATGATGACAAGAGCAGTGTCACTCGTCCAACTGGCATCAGGTCCTCAGTCTCCTGGGAGAAGTATCTGGATGCCTGCGAGTCCCTGGTTCTGGACAGCATATTCTATGTGAATGCTGGTCACTCTGACTACTCAGAACAGCATGACAGTATTGCTGATATTCTGCCTAGTCTGTGTCGTGACTATGAGATGGGCACGGCACATTGCTATGACAGTCAGGTGGCCATGACTGCTGAAACCTGCTGGCTGGATCCAACCAGCAGCAGTGGAGCCACTGACAGCTGGAAATCCTCAGACAGCATTGGTGATGATGATGCTTCTGAGCTGGATGGCCTTCACTCCCTCAGTGATGATCTCCTGGATGATGAACTTAGACTAGACATCTCGCATGAACCAGTCTTGCCAGATATACCTTCTGCCAATTCTCCACAGGGCAGGCTGCTGGAGGCTGCAGTGGGTGTTGCCAACAGTTTACAGAGCACTGTGACAGTGGCTATTGCCAGTACCATGCCAAGGAAACATGTGGTGACTGAGACAATGATGGTGCCACAGGAGGTGAAAATTGGTGAGACACATGCAGTTGTCACATATGGAAGTGATGAACTAGTTTCTGCAACTGAGCAACCCATTCCAACACTGTTGATTGGATTTGCTGAAAGTGCTGTCACAGAGTCATGTGATTTGGATGAAGACATTTGTGTTTTGTCAGAAACAGCTGTTTTACCCACAACGGACATGGACACAGATGTGCAGGTGTACATTAAGCAGGCTGTTCATGTGGATAAGGAACATGTTGATCAGATGGACACACATGAACATGAGATATGTCAGCACATGCCACTTGATAGTGAAGTTGAACTGGAAATTGAAAAACAACTAGATAGTAACATCGTTGATGAACTTTTGCCTTGTTCAGATGTGAATGAAGATTGTTCCTTGAATCTTCCTGATGCAAAAATGTATGATTGCCAAATAGATGAATTGTCTTCCAACATGCAGCTAGATACATTGAGTGCATTGGATGAGCAGCCCATTATTGGCAATACTAAAAAAGATGATTCATCACAATCACACTCACCCGATGCTAATATCCCACAGTTTGCTGAACCATTGATGGTGATCATTCCAGATGACTCTTATTCGCCAGATGCTAACTGTGAAGATGTCAAAGTACCATTTCCAGATTCAAATAGCAGCTTCATTGGGGATCTCCCCATGAGAACTTCTTTCCACTCTTCCGAAGACGAAGACGATGACATTGGTGCACGTGAAGAGATGGCCTCTGAAGATGAGGACGTCTTCCCTATCAAGGAGGAAGACGAGGATGTCAGTGACAATGATTATGACATTGTCAGTGAGGAGAAAAGTGATGTCAAGGAGGAAACCCTTCAGATCCAGAAACGCCAGGTCTGCGAGGACATGATCAACGGCAACATCCCCGGCAACCGAAAGCTGCTCAAACAGATGGCCCAGGAGTGTGGACTCAGTTGGGCAGCCCTAAAGGGAATTGATGGACTCAACCTGGGGTCCTCCGAATCACGGAGTAGCAGCAGCTGTGGTGGTGGCAGTCCACGCCGCAAGTCTGACTCTGAGGCTGTGGAACTAAGCCTCAAGGCTGCAGGAGAGAGCAGTGGACACCACCAGGCCATGTGTCGCGGCAAGAGCCTCGAGTTCTCCAGCCTTGTCTTCCGACCCAGGATCCACCATCCCCAACAACAACAACTGATCAGCTGTGACAAACCAGGTGGTGCTTCCATGTCCGGTCGAGGTCTCCATGAGTGTGCACCGATCCAGTACCAGATCCAGGAAGAGGAAGAAAGCATGAGTAGGTCCCAGGCCTCATCCTCAGACATGACTGGCAGCCTTGAGTCCTCCTCCTTCCGAATGGGAGACCTGCTAGCCGGTGATTGTTCCATTCCCCAATCACCACTGGCCACCACCAACCTACCAGCCAAACTCCTGAACTCACCACCACCCCTTGACCCCACTACTATCTGCCCCATGTCAATATCAATTGAATCCCATGACTCCCCACCAAGCGAAGAACCCAAAATTACCTGCAGTGAAATTGACACTGTCTCGAATGTGCCGCAACCCGCAACAGGTGATTGTGACCTCATGCAGACCAGCATGGCTTCATCCATAGAGAATCATTTTGGGAACCTGGAGTTTGTGACTGAAGGTGATACCACACCGAACCCAACCCAACCTGGTGAGGATGTTATCACTAGAGGTCGCCATCATCGTTGTGGAAACTCCGAAGAGGTGACGTCACGTGAGGGGCCTTCAGGGGAGGAGGGTGAGGGTGTGAGGGGCTGGCGAGAAGGGGAAGAAGAACTGGACCAGAGGGATTCCCTGTCCATTTCCACTTCGGATGATAGCATCCTGAGTGGCAGTGAGAATGGTGGATCAGCTACTTACCATCGTTATTACCATGTGTTTCGAGAAGGTGAACTGGATCATCTCATTGACAAATATGTGGAAAACTTGCATATTATTTCCTCTTACTACGATCACGCCAACTGGTGTATTATAGCCGAGAAGGTGCAAGTGTGGCGGATATAGGCTGCACTGCCACACTTTTCTCTCATGTTATTATGCAGGAGTTGGACAAAATAATGGAAACATCTCTATGTTAAGTGCACAAACAGGTCTATTTCCATTATTTTGTCCAAATCCTGTACCTTGTACAGCTATAGAATTAGGTTTGGATACACTGATTTGGTTTTGGTGAGCGATTTCTGGGGTATTTGGTGATGTGTAAATAAATGGGGGATACTTGGTTTAAAGTAGGTTAATTGTTCTTGATAAATTTATTTATTTTTGAGGCATTAGTAACAATTTGAAAAACGTTTTGGGCTTCATAATCAAATAATAATGCTTCGAATAATACATACGTTTCAAAACATCGCATAGTTTTTTGTACAACCAAATTTATTAAATATAATTTGTTAGTAATTTAATTAAAAATTGATTTGTTTAGTATCAAATTTTACAATAACAATCTTATAAGTACATTTTCGGAGACCAAATTTGTTTGTAGAAAGCTCTATGCTATTCGAAAAATAAATATTTTATTTTGAAGAACAAAATTTCGTTCAAATTGATTTTATGTTGTAATTCAACAAATATAAAAAGATTAAATGTTGGCCATATAACTTGTCAATTCGAAGATGTACAAAAGATCGATAAATAAAACAAAACTTTCCATCAATTTTAAATTACAACAAACAAGCCAGAATAATAACACCAAAACTAATTAAATGTGTCAAGATCTGTTCGCTTCGTTCGTTCAATGAGGGAAATTAATTTTTGCTGTGGCCAGTCAATATTCTCTTCGATGACGTCAGACCGACAATATTTAACCAGAAGCATGCATGACCTATGACTTCATTTTATTCTCGTTCAAGAAACTGATCTTTCAAACAAGCTAATTATCGGCGATATTTATAAAACTTGCCCGTTTGTCCGCATTACACTTGAAATACAATAACATTGTTTACCCCAATGTGAGATACAAGTTATCCACTCAACTGAATTGACTTCGAACCCATATGAATCGAATTTATCGTGGCTTATCGAATGCTAGAGTGACGCGATCAAAAAAGTTTGCTTAAGACGATGCGAGTGACGAAACATGTGACGTCATTTTTTTCATGCTAAGGTATGGTTTCGCATCTTAAAAGAAAGTGGTAACACAAGGTAATTTATCAAAACTTTTTTTTCGTAATTGGTCAAGTGACGTGTTAAAGAGATCGGACTTTGTTTTTTAATTATGCGAATTTTCAAGTTTTGTGACCAAAATCTTATCGTTTATTTGCTTGTGTGTTAACTAAAATTTAAATGAAGATGTGAAAATTGTCGACGAAGTGATATTCAGGTAAGAAAATTTCAGTTTTACTTTAAATCGATTATAATTCGTTGATGTTTCGGCAATCTAGTTTGGGAAATCGGAAAGAAAAATTTCCGATAGGAAATCAATTGTTTTCAATGCTGATTCAGGTTTATTTCGTCAGATTATTTTGTAAAATTGTGCCTATATAAAATTTCTGTAATTCTACTTATATTAGTACTTGAAAGTATTAAACGAATATGCAGTCTGTAAACGGTCAAAGGTGCCAAGGACATGTTCGATAAAATCGTTATAAAACAATTGAGTAAACCCCGACTGAGAAATGAGTGATATGTATGAGAATTTGAGAAATGAAAACATTGAAAAATAAACAAATCTGTAAAAATTTCGCCCTTGATTTTCAGATTTCCATATTATAATTTCTTGTAAACGACGATCTAAAGAATCTGGAATCAACCACTCCAAAACAACATGCAAACTGTTTTTTAAACAGTATCCAGAAAGCTCGTTGAAAAATTGAAACGTTGAAAAATCGCGTTGAAAAATTTAGAAATTGAAATGTCAAATATTTTCTTTCTCGTGGAGCAAGTTTCCAAAATTGTGGAAGGGGGTTTTGCATCGGGACTTTCAGCGACTCTGACTTATCCTTGCTTACAAGAAAACAGTATTGATAGACAAGTCGCATCAGCTTTAAGCATTTAGAATAAATTAAAATTTGGTCACGATCACATCAATTCTATCAAATGTTTGAATCAAACATTGGGTTATTACGCGTTTCAAACTGCTTTTATCTGCTCATTGTCTACGAAAAATTTGTTACCTTGAAAATAGACATGAATTACATTGTTTATATGTGTGTGTACATCATCAATTTAGCAAAAAACTAACAAATGAATCTACAATACTAATATTCGAAATTGGTTGCGTTTGTCTTTTGAAAAAGTCTCATTACAAACGATTGCCTCCAATCGAAACTTCTAAATCTAAAACACAGTACGTCACCAATTACATTTCAGACGTAATTTTTTCCATCTGCATCAATTAATTTGATCCTATCTATTATGATTATGAAAAACTGATTAAACGTAAATAAAATCAGCGATTTTAAAGTCCGATAGTAAGACACTTTTAATCCGTCAGGTGCAGAGGAAACAATTACATGAGCTTTCGGCTGTGACGACTTCTTCGTCGGAGAATAAAATGAAAATGAATAAAAGAATAATAGGTACTATGACCAGAATATTAGCTTTTACCTCTAATGGAATTAAAACATAAACACGCTTGAAAAGATTATTGGAAATGTTCTAAAATTGAGAAACGTGAATTGAATATGAAAAATAATGTGAGGTTGAAATATTGTCAACCCAGTGTGTAAAATTTGAAAATATAGTTCGGTGGAAAAAAAAATGAATATTTGAAAAGCCACTGCTGTGCTCTTACGCTATTAATGACGACATAGCGACGAAAGCGCTTATAGCGCCACCATGCGTCAAAAGGACGCAAGATTCCACCATTTTGTGATTTCATGTCTTATATAAATATTGGCATACTATGTACTCATAATCAATTTAAATGAAATCTTGAATTAGCTCATCTTGAATGAAACAAAAATGCTGTTATAATAAGCTGCATAATTTTTTTTTCACGTGGTGTTAATCACGCGGTACTATTCACGTGGTTTTGATCACGTGAATTTTTTCCCAGAGTGCAACTCTGTGCACTGTTCCATTTGATGATGATTGGTTCCCTGCACTCATTACTTGCACGTGGTTTGATCACGTGGAGAGGTTTTTCCCAGAGTGCAACGCTGTACACTGTTCAATTTGTGGTGGACTGCGATTGGTTCCCTGCACTCATAACTTGCACGTATTTCAAGGTCATATTCCACTTAGTCTGTTATAGATTTCAAACCCGGCACCTTATGTATACAATATTGTAGCCAGCCATTTTTTAATCATTGAAATAAAATCTGTTCGATCATTAAATTATTAATTGTGGGATTTTTTTTTTGAGTGAAATTTCTTGTTTACTACAATTTTATTTGTCAATTAGGTTTACACATTGCTTGTTTGTACATGTTAATATTAACAAATGTGGAATGTTAAAAATCACAATGTTGGTCATTTCTGACGCGTTTCACACAATTGTAGGACGGATTAATCATTATAGTTCCTTAAATCTCAAATTAAAAATTAAATCTGATACTAATTAACAATACCATTAAAACCAATAACAAGAACACCACAATGCATAGTCAACAACCTAGTGTTTTTTTAAATTACAAACCAATATCAATTGTATTGAGCACAATCTCATTCATGCATTTTATACAGTAAGGCAAACTTTATATTCTTAAATCAAATTGAAAACCAAATGATGCTTAATTAAAATATGGATCCCTAAAAATATTAATAACATTTTCAGGGCTCAAAATAAATATATTTTAGGATAATGTACTTGGTACATTAACCAATCTTTGAAACTAAAATGGCAATATTTCTTAGATTATTATAATTTTCCGAATCTATTTTTCTTTTTGTATATACAGTTTGCATGAGTACATTTCATATTATGCTTGTATATGATAGAAAAGCAGTGATTTAATAAGGCATTCCATAATATATAATTTCACATTTATACATTTATGTTTGTTCATATATAACAGTCAATTATACATCATGTGTATATAGAGGACGGTTTATGATTTTATTTGGTTGATTAAAGTTCAATTTTGTCGTAGATTGCAATTCAAGAATGACATCTTAAATATTGGACGGAGATTTTGTTGATGCATTGGTCAAATCCTCCCAATCACTCGATTGTTTTGAGTTTCATAGGGACAAAGTTGACATTTATTACACGAAGCGGCTACTTTCGTTGGAGTACCATAATGTCACGTGTCTTTGTAACAAGCACGTGCATTTTTTCATTGGTGTAGCAGAAAGTCACGTGCTTGTATACGCACGTGGAAATGTTCCATTGAGTGTCACGTGAACTTGCTCATTGGTGTAGAACAATTGTTAAGTGCTGAAATACCCGTTGCTGATCGCTGATTCGTCCAATGGTTCCTAATTACATGTTGCTTGTGTCTCGTGCAGATTAGTTGAATTTAAGGCCTCGATTTGAACTGTAATATCCCACAAATATCTTTCTTGACTTCACGTTGGGTTTGTGGTTGCAATTCCAACTTTTCTCACCAGGACAATTTGCGTTTTAATTTTTGTTATTCAATGCTTTTTGTAGGCAAGTCATTCTAGCTCGGATTATTTTATATTATTTTGGATTCTGTTGATAGTTCAAGCCGCCTCTGGGCTTTCTGTGGTGGCAGCGGCCTCGTTTGATGTTTGACCGGTCATGACCAGATACTTGTGATTGACCACTTGCCAGTCGACCACTTTCTCAAGTTTGGTGGGTCCGAAACTTCGGACAGACAGACGACGGACTGTGTTGTAGAAAGCGTCTGAAAATAGATTTAAGAAAGAAATCTTACAAAACATTTTGCTTGATCTCAAAACATTTTATTTACAAGGCAATACCTTATCTGTAAAAATAAGATGTTCTACAAAAATGACGGTGTAGGAAAACACATTTGGGATCTATGAGAATAAAATCTATTTAAAGATTGTGTTCATTTCATTTTTTTTTCAAGTTAATAATTTAGTTGAATAAATAAATAAGCATGGATTTGAAAAAGATTTGGTTTCTTGAACGGAATGATTAAATAAACAATTTGAGCACTAGAAATATTTGTAAACAGGCTATTCAAATTTAACCATTCATAAACATATAATTTTTCATTCCAACATCCAAAAGTTCATACATTATTTCAAGTTTCTAAAAATCAAATAAAAATGAGTAAATAACATTTCAGATTTGAAAATAGAATCTGTTTGAATGTAGTTCATTTGTAAAGAACTTTAAATCTGAAGAAAACAAAACTTGAAACTAAACAAAACATATCTTCAAACTAAAAACAAAACAAAACATGAAACTAAAAACAAAACAAATCTTCAAACTAAAAACAAAACAAATCTTCAAACTAAAAACAAAACAAAGCTTGAAACTAAAAACAAAACAAATCTTAAAACTAAAAACAAAACAAATCTTGAAACAAACAACAAAACAAAACTTGAAACTAAAAACAAAACAAAACGTGATATAAAAAAAAAATCTTGAAACTAAAAACAAAACAAAACTTGTAACTAAAAACAAAACAAAACGTGATATTAAAAAAAAAAAAAAAATCTTGAAACTAAAAACAAAACAAATCTTGAAACAAACAACAAAACAAAACTTGAAACTAAAAACAAAACAAAACGTGATATA
>JAUJYS010001490.1:0-17269 GCA_033995665.1 Melogona broelemanni | reverse complement strand
GCAATTTTTGTTTTCGTAAGTAGTCGCTGGCTCCTGGCGAGTCGAATTGAACATGTTCAATTCGACTCGCGCGGCGAGCGACAAGCGACGAACGATGACGTCGCGGAGAGTCACCCTGTTCGCTGTACTGATGCTGCGATTTGCGCGCTGCGCGAGCAGTCGCGGCGACTAGTAGCGTGGTGAAATACTGGCTTTAGACTGAGAAGTCATTTTTAAACCCGTATATGTGACGTTTTTATAAAGTGGGGGAAATTACCCTTACGGCAAACCAGGGCAAGGAGATAATGTTATTTTCTGTACCCCTCGTGTTGCTTAGGCAATGTCTGACTGGCACTTTTTCACCTAGTAGCCAGTTTGGTCCGCGAATTCGCTAATATTTTGTTTGGTGCAACGTTTTGCAGGTGCTGTCGCCCGATAAGCAGGTGCAGATGGGGAAAATCTCCAAACAGTGGTCGGGAGCGGTGAAGGAAATTTTCACCGACACAGACAATTTTGGCATTTCCTTTCCGATGGACTTGGACGTGAAAATTAAGGCAACCCTCCTGGGGGCATGTTTCTTAATCGTGAGTGAAAACATATTCCATTTTATTCTAAACTTTCTCCAATTGCAGTATTGGGTAGTAATGAAACGAAAAAGTTCGAAGAAATTTAAGGAACGCCTAACTTCCTTTTCCTAGAAAGGAATCCATTTTATTCTAAACTTTCTCCATTGCAGTATTGGGTAGTAATGGAACGAAAAAGTTCGAAGAAATTTAAGGAACGCCTAACTTCCTTTTCCTAGAAAGGAACGGTGTAATTCCTTTTCATAAAAAGGAACGGTATAGTTCATTTTCCTAGAAAGGAACGATTTAGTTCCTTTTACGAAAAGGAACGATTTAGTTCATTTTTCCTAGAAAGGAACGGTATAGCTCATTTTCATAAAAATGAACGGTTTAGTTCCTTTTTTTTACAAAATTGCGAACAATAATTGCTAAGACCGATTAAGATTTTAAAGGTATATTTCGTGTGTTTCAATTTTTAAAAACTTTCTATTAAGATGACTTGAGTGTTGATA
Organism: Melogona broelemanni; assembly: GCA_033995665.1. Taxonomy (NCBI): domain Eukaryota; kingdom Metazoa; phylum Arthropoda; class Diplopoda; order Chordeumatida; family Chordeumatidae; genus Melogona; species Melogona broelemanni. Next base: position 16,215 of record JAUJYS010001490.1, on the reverse strand, counting down.
GTTTGACATGTGGAGTATTTGTCCCATGGGTGTCTATTTCAGACTTTCGAGATTGATAATCGCAAATATGAGGTGTGACGGTATCATGGCTCGTTTATCCAATAGCGTTCTGGCTTTACAAATCCATATTACCCTATCCCTATCGCAATCCCTATTTTTTTCTTCTTTTATGTCAGCATCTCTAAAAGGAAAGTTTTTAATAGAAAAACGAAGTTTTTGCATTTACTTGTTAGCTTTTTTTAATCGAAAAAACGCACGTATGACAAATTTTTGATGGCGTTTCCGTGTGCTAAAATTTTAATTTTAAAATTAATAAATTTGAATATTTTACAGGACTTCATGTTTTTCGACAGATAGAAAGATCGGATCGTGTTTCGCTTTCAGAACGTACACATTGTCAACATAAAATTACTACTGGATATTATTAATCGGTTAATCTATTTTATTACTTTCCCCCTGAATGATGCCAAATGCTAAATTACAAATAAATATGGTCGATACATTAATTTACCAAAATACACGTGTACTATTTTTGACAGTTGAAGGATATTTTCATAAGTTCGTTTAAAAAATTTATTCCTTGCTGTTCTAAATTAGCTTTTATTCTAACTGCATTGTTCAGCTAAACTACTTTATAAGAGTGATTGTTCGTCGGAGCCGTTGAGTTGCAATAGCTAAAATTGGAAGAATTTTTCTCGTCCAGAAACAGATACGACAACTTCTTGAAAGTTATTTATTAAAACAAATTAAAATAATCAACAGTAAGAACTTCCAGTACAATTTACATGACAATTAAAAAATTTTGTTCGAATTTGACGCCATTGTTGCATCGCCTGACATGCCTAATCAAAAACACCGCTATCGTTGCGCCATCTATGATCTGAAAGGAGCAACTACAATCGGTACCTGAAATCTCATTCAAGAAGCGTCCTCGGCGCCCCATACCGCGCTAAAAGAAAAATGAGAGATTTTCTCCGCAACTCTACATCTCAAAACAAAATAGAAACTCTCGAAACTTTAGACTCTTATTTCTGAATTGAAACGGTCATGGTTATGCTGACTAAATAAAAATATTGAGGAAAAAATAGGGCATCCAAAACGTCAAACAAATACTACGAGATGTGACATTGATCATTTATTTATTCAACCAGCGACATTCAAAACAATATTGCGAGTATTGTTTCCTCGGCATGCAACGTTTCTTTAAGCGATAACTTCATACACAAATACAAAAGTATCGTACAATTTGGCTATTTGTGAAATTTCATTATCGTTCACCTAATACAAGTACTTAAGATTCGGGTTGTGATTAAATCATGATTTAAACTTTGAATCGCAATGCTTCACAAGGTCAAGAAGGTTCGCGAAACAGTTTTACTAATTTAATTTTTATGTGAACACGGATCGATGATAGTTAAAATTTTTGAGTTTAATCGACAAACAAAACGAAATAGTAAGAGCGATTTTTGATAAAATATGAGATAGGAAAACCGTTTTCTTTATGGGATATTTTGGGACAAAGCTGAAATTATTTTCGGATCGTTCGCATTTTTTTTATCTATTTGGAACTGCAATCTTGTTTCAATCAAGCGGGGTTTTCACGATAGATAACCAATTTCAAGTGAAAACCAAAAATTGCAGTTGCTTGCAGCTGGTTCCACGGTGTAATTTTAGTTCCGTGTAAAAGCAGAAGTAATCCTACTTTCATGGAGCCATACATAGAATTATTTTTTATTTTTTCAAATATATGAACGCATAAAGGACTTTCAAAAACAGGTCTTTGAATTAATTAAAATATGATGTAGACGGCATTCGAAATTTAAAGAAAAAATGCAAACTGCCTAGATACATTTTGACACTAGAAACTATTACGTGAGCAAAAATGTCTTAAAAATGTTTGGTAATTTCTGATTAGCGTCCACGTCGTAATTAATTTTTAAAATTTACAAATATTTTTTTTTTACATCAATGCTACAGGTTCTTTACTTTGGGCAATTCATAACACAAAATAAAATCAAAACCATTTTTTTTCTCTCAACGCAATCAACAACGCACGCGGAAAAAAATCCAATCAAAAACACCGCACAGCATTTTTGGCAGAGCTAATCAAAACATTAAACTGTTGCGTCACGAAATACTGTGCAACACTGCCAGTCAAAGACCAACCTTTCCATCGAAATGGAATCCAACTGCCCAACGCGACCAATGAATTCGGAGAAGAAAAAACAAGAATGATCAACAACAGTTACATCGACACATACACATAAACGCTTACAAGGGGAAGCGCATCTACAATGAGAAAAAAAAAATACCGGCACTAACTATCGAGAATAATTTGAAATTCCAAATGTCTTGGTTAAAATTCATATTTTCTTTTTCTCGACTGATGAATTTCAAAGTCCAACATGCACTAAGTAGCAAACTTATTTTACACACTACCTTTCAAACTGTTGTCCAAGGTTAAGTTTTGCCACCATGGGTTCGAATCCCGCCTCGGGCTGTAGTACATTTTTTCCATCGGCGAAAATGTCTAATTTTTACAATGGCGAAAAACTTCACGCTTATCGTAAAACACCGACATTAAACACAACAAGTTGGCGAATAACTTAGCTGCAAGTGTTGTACACTTATTCATGAAAGCAAACAGCTCAAAAGTCGAATCATTTCTTTTTCTTAACTCGGTACTCCAATCTCAACGCGAAACAAATTCGTGGAAAAACCAGTTCCGGAAATAACTTCTCACATCGTCATTGAGCGCAGTATTATTTTTTAGTCACAAGTTAACAGGGTGGAAACCGCGAGATTCGAAAACGCTCGGTTCCGATTCAGAATCTTCTTGGAAGCAAAAAAACAACAAATCAATAAAAACGTGATAACAAAAAACACCGGTGCCGCATTAAGCTGCTACCGAATGGACAACGACGTCTATCGGCAATCCTGTGAACTATAAACACGATAATTTTTTTCCCTTGTGCAGTGTTTTTGGCCCTAATGTACGAATTTGGTTGCTTTTCAAGCGCGGTTACGATTACTGGCAAAATAACTGATTAACTATATTTCAAATCCGATTATAATTGTGTGCGTTACTTGTAAAATTACATTTCCCGCAATAATTATTACATGATAGGGTCAATAAATATAGGGGGTAAAGATTCGAAATTTTTATTCGCAAATGACAAAAATAGACTTAGGCCAGGATGCCTGACCAATTTTCCTGGACCACTTTTCTGAAAGTGGAGTTTGCAGTTTGCAGTCTTTACCCCCTATATTCCAGCACTACCCCCTATATTCAGAAAGAAAATTAATGGCAAAAGTTTTATAATGATCAAGCTGTGAAAATTCATAATCAATTCATATTTTTTATCGTCTCAAAGTCGTATTCAGAAAGAAAAATAATTTCGTAAACGTCAATTTACAATTAAGAAGTAAAATGTTTAATATAATCGTTCGAAGATATTTGTATTGCCCAATGTTTGCATAAACGACGTTCAGATTGATTTTGAAATTGGAAATTACTTTTTTACTTTTTCAGCAGATTACTTTTATCAACATGGAGCTTTAAAATTAAGCATCAATTTTGAAACAGAAAACGTAACATTTTTTATCACGTTCAGAACCAAATCATCTAAATTCCGAAAAAGAAAATATTAAAGCTTAAAGTGCAACTAATAAATTGTGAGCTCGCAATTCAAAAAACAAATAACAGTAAAATTAATCGCAGACTAGTCATTATTTTTCGTCAACGTTCTCACTAAAAAAGGATAAGGATAACAAATTTGCAATCGAGAAGAAACAAAAATAATCTAATGTACGTACGGAATTTCGCAATCGGTTAAGATAATATTTCTATAGACGCCAAATTTTCCATTCACAAACAAAAATTTATCCTATATCTGTAATGTCACGGTGGGCAATCTTTGCCAAGCGTCAGCATGAAATAATTATTTTTAAAATGAAAATTAAATATAGTTTGATCAGTTAAGGCAGTAATCGTAACCGGGATTCGTCAGGATTAAACAACCACTAGACGGCGGGAGGGGCATCTACGTCACACGGGAGAGCTACTGCCGGTAGCTTAGACGGGAACACGACACGCACCTAAAACGTCAAATATGAAAAATAGTCAAAAATGAAACCTAGCGGCGGTCAAACACAACAAAATTGACTTCAATTTTTTTCAGAAAAACGTCAAGGATCGTAAGCGGCAAAACGACAACTACGAAAAATGAGTCAAAAATGCAAGCGTCAAGTATAGGAAAACTTCGATGAAGTTTTGAGATGTAACCGTGACCAAATCGGATAACTCGCAGTAAATTGCGGTTGCGGTTTGCAACGTTTACCATCGTTGCCGTTTTACGTCTTTGACCATCCATGACGTTTTTCGTCGCCGTCGCTCTTCCATCTCAAACTTTTCTCACTGATGACGCTTTCCATGGTGAACCTCCTAAAGGGTGACTCATAAAAAAAACGTCCCTTTACCTAACACAGTTTCATTTTCTTCAATATTCCATCAATTCGGTTAAAGCACAAGCATTTTGGCTAATTTAATTTTTGTTTTTTTACAAAACTGGTTTTCCACACACGCTCGAAAAATATATTTTAAAAAAGGACGTCCATTTTATCGTGCGACTTCAAACGAAAAGATAAATGAAAAGCGAAAGCAACAAATGAAAATTCGAAAAAAAAAAATTAAATCACTTGAACATTTATTTCTGATCACTGTAGTGATGCACTACAGGATGTTATTGTACCCCTCGTGTCGCTATGGTAATGTGTGAGGGGCACATTCCAGTACCACAGGATCGAATAGAGCTGGGAGCGGTGGCGCGTTAATGTAATCCCGCTGCAGGGAAGCGTACGAACCGATGGCTCAGTGAGCCTACGGTCCCGGGTTCGATTCCCGGCACAGGCTTTCGTTTATTCGTTGGCCTGGGGTACTGGTGTCACCCCTGAGCTTCCATTAGAGAGTCCAGAGCTTAGGGGTGGATCCTGCAGTCTGGCCTGCAGCATCCCTCCCCTTCCCTGCCCATACTCTCTATATAGATTCGAGGGTGCAGTAATCCTGTAGTGCACTAAACGCTACGGTGATTTAAAAAAAAAAAAAAAAAAAATAAATCTCTGCTGAGCGACTTTCACGTCAATTGTGGAGATTGCATGCAGACTTCTTAAAACAATTCAAATTAAAAACAAATTTTGATTTAAGCTTGAACAAATCTCTTTGAAATACCAGTCTTTCACACAATTTCTCGCTGACTTTTTAATTTTAAGGGCATTTTTCCTGGTTCAAAATCAACTGTTGACTTCTGCCATGTTTTCTACATTGCGGACCCTTTTTGGTCTCCCGCTTTCCGCACGACTATCATCGTGTCTGAATCAATTATCGGTTATTACTTACTTATTAAGAAAGTTTTTCAAAATCGCCTAACACAGTATATTTTTTGTTTTCCCTAAAAAAACGTAATTCGCACGTGTCACTGAACGCTATTGGGATTCAAGATGACGACGGAACGACTAAAATGTTGACGGCGTAATGCAACGCCCCTTATTAACAGAATTTTTTTCAGAGGCATTTTTGCCGAAAACATTATAAATAAGGTGTTGATCAACACCTATGCCAAGTTTTAAGAGAATCGGTCAACTTTTCGCGAATATCTGTTATGACGATTTTGAGGTACCCTTTTTTGTGCCCATCCTGTATAGTAAGAAAACGCTCCAAAATGAAGAACATCTCCCCTTCACCACTTGGTACTCAAGATTAAATGGAACGAGTTACAATCTCGTAACAATCATCTAGCTGGCGAGAGAGTTCGCACTTTCGAAGGGACATGAAAAAGAGAAGTTAAAAAATACCCTTGTCGAGTAGCCACCCCACCACACACCATTCTCGCAAATTACACCCGGGCGATTCCAATTTCCGAACAGTGTACACTGGTTGAAATATCGGAGCTCGCTCCGAATTAATTTGTCGTTAACGCGGTGGCGAGGAGTCACTCCGGGTTCTTCACACTGGAAACTAATCCTAAATTATCTGGCAATCAAGAGAACGCGCGCCACCCCCCCATTTCGAGTTGTCGGCCAAAGCCAAAACCGCCAGACACACAAAAACAATTAAACGTTTAACGTTCGACAAGCTACCGAACCGTGATCGACAATTGAAAAGAGCGAACTCGCGAGTCAACGATTGGTAAAACGGCTAGAGAAAAAAGAAATTAAAAAAAAGTGGTCGATCTAAATGGGATTGGACGAACGAACGGTCCTTAAGACGAAAACAGGGACGAAAAATGTGGGTGGACGGGATATACAGCATGAGGCGCAAAAATCCACTAGTTTTTTTCTGTTCTCAGCATTATTAGTTTCAATTTTTTTCTAATATTGGCTATGGCGCTAGGAGAAGATAATTTTTTTAAAGCATACAATTCCCTGGAAAAGGAACCAAGGCGTTCCTAAGTTCCTCAGAAAAGAAACCTGTTCTAAGGAACTGAACTTTTCCGAGCCTCTACTACCCAACACCGATTAGTTTTTAATTTCTAGTGCAACAGAACGAGGCTTTGTCCTTCGTCCTTCGTGTCGTCTCCGGACCCCGACCCTCGATTCCCCGACACCTGGTGACTTGAAGGAGCAGAAGCCCCCTGAGTTTTCTTGGCAGAATACAGAGGTGGTTTGCCATTGCCTTCCTCCGCGCACTACCACGAGCCAATCAAACGATCGGCTGCGCTGGGAATCGAACCCAGATCCGCTGGTTGGTGAGCGAGCACGCTACCTCTCGGCCACAGCAGCCGAAGTTTAATCAGTTATGAAAAAAAGAAAAAACTCGGGAATTTGCTGGAACTTTTAGGCGAATACGTTTGGTCAGTCTCATAAACAGCAAGTCAAAAAAGGTTCTGTGCTTTAATTTCCCCAATCAGCTAAACGCCATCAGGGGGTCATTTTATGACCGACTCGTAAGTTGAGCCATGGAAACTGCAAAGTGAGGTAATTATCGACGTCACAAAATCAGCCAATCACCGCGCTGTGCAGCTTCAATTGCACTTGCAGTTTGTTTTTCCGACTAAAAACGACACAAGAGTTTCCAAGGAATGTCGAAACTGTTTTGCCAACACCTTTGCTTGTTAAAAGTTCTTCGGAGTTTGCGACGCGGTCAAGCAGTTTCTTGACTCCGTATAGGCTCAATTGACTAGGCTTAAGAGCGAGTGGGGGGGGGGGGACAGTTGGAGCCAATTTGGTGGCGTCCATTCTCTTTCTCTTTTTTATTTCCCAGCATCGTGTTCTCGAGCGCGCTACGGAATCGCTTTTTTTGGCTCCGTTTGGCTTTTACTCGGTCGAAGGCTTTGTGGAAATACCTGCGCGGTGCGTTCAACAGCTTTCTTTCTCTCTCTCTCTCTTGCTTCTCTGGTTGGCCCAGCAGGAACCGTTGAACCTTGTCCGCCGCCTTCTTCTGACTAGTCTTCTTGCTCCAGCGAGCCCAGCCAGCAGGTAAAAAGGTGGGTTTGTAGGAGAAAAGAAACGTTCTGGCTATGATGCTCCGCTTATAAACGTGGTTCGGTTTGGTTCCTCACCTTCGGAGGAAAACGCGTGTTACAATCTTTTCTATACGCCGCTGACAAAAATCCTCTCGCCTCTCGCTCTTTATCTTTATCCGACTTTCCCCACGATGATGGTGCTAAAAAAGGTTGCTCGGCAATTGTTCGTGTTTGGGGTGGGGTGTCGGGAGGAAATAATTACTCCCGTGAGGCCGATTGCCATAATCGTCCCGCAACAAACCACTTGTGGGACTTTTCAACATATTTTCCGTTGCATGTCACAATGTCTGATGATCGCGATTGCGAATTGACATTATTCTCTTCATTTGTGTGGCCTACTATTGTCTTATTTAGCGCCCCAATTTGTACTAATTTATTCTTTATTATGCCACATAAGTGTTCTTGTGTGAAGATAGTGGTAGTTATGCCTATTTCAACAAGCTCCAAAATTTTGAGGCACCGTCTCTTAAGAACCTTGACGAAGAACTGTTACGGCGCTTTAAATTGTTAGTGCTCTTTATAAAAAAAGTACACTGATCCTCTTCAAATAAGCCCTAATTTAACTTGTAAATAAATGTCAGAGTCTAAGTAATAGAGTCCATAACAAAAGAAAATGGATGAAAAAAAAGAGAACATTTGCGTGTTAATCAACTGGAATGACAATCTGAAAATGTCTACACCACACGCATGGGTTGATGGGAAAAGGGGATATTTTGTTTTCGTGACTGCCAGCCAACCCCTGCCTCAGTTTAGTCAAAAGCACCTACACAGACACCGAGACTGAATCTCCGCCCGATTTTGACACTCTTTTTGTGTGGCTGGCCCCGCTGAAGCCTGACCATGACACCCGCGACAAAGATATGTGTCGGCGCGCTCCACAAAAACGTTCGTTCGTCTAAAAGATCCACCAACCTCCTTTTCTTTAAAAAAAAAAAATCCCAGTCTCTCGCTTGCTCGCTGTCTCTGCATATATACCTGTATTGTTACATTAAAGAGAATTAGCAAAAAATGCTGTGGCAATGCTTGTTTGTTGTTCAGAGGAGGACGCCGACAAAGTAATCGCAACCTTATTGTGTCCCGGTGGCGCGACTCTTTACTTGTGCTTGTATACAGGTGTAGCGAACGAGTGCGTTCACTGTTCACTAGATGTGGAAGCAGCGAAGATCATGTGGCGAATTGCGTGATGGGAAATTTGGGCGTCCGCGTTGAGGGACAAATGGTGGATGATGAGGTTGGGGGGAGGGCAGGTCAGACACCAGCTGACTTCATTTACACCTGGTTATGGGCGAAGCTCCTGATAAGCTTAATAACAAATGTACAGCAGACATCCTACAGGTGGTGACTTTGTGATTTTGTCTAGTCTAGTTTCATACCTAGGTGGGGATCTTGAACGTGAACCTGATAGCAGACAGCCACGGGTCCGATAATGTCATTTGCATTCCGAAGGGGAAAAAATCTGATGTTCGAAAAAATATGAAGGTCAGGGTCGGGAATTGAATCCGCGACCCGCGTCACTGTCATTTTTGGGTTCTCATGATAACATTTGTTCCTTAGTTCGGTGGTTGCCTAATATTTTCGTTTTACCTGCCCCTGTACCAGGATGGGGTGTGGGTGGGGGAATTGGTGGATGGCAGAATAGACGGAAAGTAGAGAGGTGGAGCGCAGGGAGTTTCTTCGCGGAATCGCTTCGCCGCGGGCCAACCGCACGACGACCGGGCCGAGTTTTTGGCTCTATTGCCCAGTCGACGAGATCATTTAGTGGAATCGCGCTCCGGAAGCGGAACCACCGGCAGCGCCCCATCTCGGCCATTTGGTGCACCGTTAATTAAACCGACCATCTGTATTTCGACTTTAGACGTTCGAATCCTGTTTTGTTTTGATGTTTGCGATCGAAAAATAAATTCGGCATCTCGTCAACGTCGAGTTTGACGTTCGTTGCATTTAATATTTTAGTCGCAGAAATTATAGTTGATTTGTAGCGAATATTGCTGGAGAATGTTCAATACCACTCGAGCTGTTTTGCCAGTAGGCGAAAATGAATAAGCTATTTCTGTTTCAGATCTCTCCCGCGAGAGTTGTTGTATCCCTCGAATCTCGTTTCTCCGACACCTGGTGACTTCAGGAATCGCAGAATCCCCGTGATTTCTTGGCAAAATTCAGAGGTGGTTTGTCATTGTTGTCCACCGCGCATTGCCACTGCCCAATCGACTACTAGACAGGGGAATCGAACTCAGATCCTCTGGCCGGCGAGCGAGCATGCTCACCTCTCGGCTAGATCGGACGTACCCCGTGAGAGTATGCCGCGGTTAAGTCATCCACTCTGTAATATGCGCTCGTCTTTGCAGTACATGTTAATCGCCACCAACTTTCAATTTCGTTTCTTGAGCGCGCACACCTTACTAATAGTTTCGTTGGCGCTATTCAGCGAGCGCTCGGCGTGCATATATGCGTGTACATCAAAGTGAAGGTAGACACCCCCTCCCTCCTCCACCTACCCCCACCCCCATCTTCCACATCGCCTCGGTGCTGGGCGGGCGTCGCGGGTGCACCAGCAGTCAGCTAGATAAATTAATATAGGTACGTGGACATGTAAATAACGAGAGCCGGCGGCTGGCCACGTAGCATTGAGATGCAGCATGCGGCCGACCTGTTTGTTGTGTGTGTGTGTGTGTGTGGAAGAAGAGAGTCAGCTAGGTAGGGAGTGAGACAGAGAGCGAAGGCAGGCCGACAGACATCTTTGCATGTGAGAGAGCTTGCAGCATCAATCATAGGTGAGCCACCTTAATGGGTTCGGCAGGGAGAGAGCCTAAAACTGAGCCATCACGTGCGCCCCTATACCGTGCGTGACCTCACCGTCACATCATCATCATCTTTTTTCATTCGCTGAGCTGCGCCGTCCGCTTTTGCTGCCTCATCGCGATATCGTCTTTCGTGTGGATGTACCGTCGTGTACTTCGATCAATCGAAAACAGATTGTTCGAGAGTTGCATTATCTGTCAATTATGATCCAATCAATGTCACTGCAGTTATGTTTCTTACCTGCAGTGACACTCCAGAAGATTCACGAAAAATCATTGTAAATTTATGAAAGTTATTGTTCTGGCTGACTTGCGAGGCTGAATTTCAATAATTGACAAAAGCTGCAACCTGGAATTTGGAAAATTTTAAGAATTATCAAATCAACTAAGAGTTTGAGCACAAAAATACAATAAATCACGAAATGCACAATTAATTATTACTGAACTAAAAGATTGAAAAATGTCAAGAAATGACAAATTGATATAAATATAAACTGCGGTGCAACAAATTAATCTAAACCCGAGGAAGTAGCACGTCTAATCTTTATAAGCTGATTACGATTTTTTGACGAATTTACTGTATGATAGAATACTACGATTGTGCACAGACTTTGCAATAATTTTTGGACGATTTTTGAAAGTGCATTGGTTCTGTAGTTGATTATCGTCAAACATGACATTCGTGCGTTCATTTTTCTGTGTGACTAGTCCACGAGTGATCGATGTCGACGAACGATAATTACGCACACGAAACCGGAGCCGTGTTCTGAGGGAGGGCGTGACGTGGAGAGAACTCTGCTCCAGACCACAATGAAGGGGAACGCGCGCGCTCGCTCACGAGACCATGAGTTTGACAATGTAATGGAAACAGCTATATAAGGTGCACCAACAGATCTGTTTCTATTATTTTGTCCAACCCCTGGAGATGGAGCCAGATTGAGCGGAGATCCCGTGGCGAGTCAAAGTAGCGCGCAGGTGGTAATCGTGCACCAGCTCTTTACTCTTTACTCCGCCTGATGCGGCGGGGCGTGCTAGATGGCTCAACGCCACCATGGCGAGAAAGCCATGTCCAGGAATTTGATGAAGGGCGGCGAGTCGCTCTGCACGTAGAGGCGCGAGGGAGAGCAGTCAATTTGGCCAACTCGATTAGCCCCATTTCGCCAAGAGGTTATGTCCAAGTCGAACGCTTTCCTAAAAGAACCACACCTCTCTGCAGGTTGTTGGAGAAAACAACATCCAATGGGTTTTGTACATTCTGAAGTTTATTCAATAATTTCGGGTAAGAGATGTCGTATGGCGTAGTGGTTAGCTAGTTGAACTACAATGCGCGTGACGCGGGTTCAATTCCCGACCGAGACCTCCGCATCACATTTCTGGCGCGCGCGCACCTTCCTTGGGAATTAATGGTAGTACAGACTGTAAAAGCATTGGAGCCGTACTTGTACCATGTCAGATACACGTTAAAGATCCCTATGTAGTTATCGCGCCTATGCTAAACAAAGTTGTCAGGTCGCCCTCTAGAAGGCACCCACTTAAAATAGTTTTTTATTATTATTAGGAGGTTAAAATAAAATTTCCAATATATATATGATCATTTTTTTTCTGGCCGTTTTTACATGTTTCGGGTTGAATCACTCAAACATGATCACGAAGTGCCTGTACATGAATTAATTACTATTACACGCATGTACACAGTGTATGCATGTTATTATGTACATTATAACATGATCACGAAATACATCCGATTATTTTTATCGATCACGTTTATAAAACAGGTATCAGTACTCACAAATTTTACACGATGACCATTCCAGATTCGTCCTTTTGTCGGGGGCTGCCGTAGATTTTTTCCATTCTTAAATAGCATGGCACTCCGTTGTGCTTAAACTCGGATCTCCTCCAATTTATTATCATCCAGGTTGTTTTATGTCAACCTGAGGCCACGCTCGTTCCGAGTTCAATACACGTTGAGCCCAGGCTCCACTGACTGCTTTATCGGAATGCCGTGTTTCCAGATCGAACCACACGAATGGTGGTTTATTACGTGCGGTCCCGGGGGGAATCGTTTCGGTGGTGGTGGGGTCAGGGCTTAATTATCTCATATATATCCCGAGTTGTTGTTGGGCGGGAAGTTGCACGACAATGCCTTTTTGCTCACCACGGGAGCTGAGGTGGGCTGGTGGGGAGAGGAAGAGGAGGAGGAACAATCACGACTGTTGTGGGCGGGGAAGGTGGGAACCGAGAGGGACGTTACCCTTAACCAGCCAGCTCTTTCCACTTTTGGTTCAGTGAATGCCCTGCTGTATTTTAAATGGTCACGCGCATGCGCATTGTGATCTTTGAATTTGGTAATAATGCCTGGATGTGCGGACCCTGTTTCGTGGTTTATGTTAATTTTTTAACCTCGGCGTACCTTTTGACCACTCTTTTCCCCCTTTCACGTCCACGCAAGTTTTGGCTACCTATGTCCAATCTCATGACAGATTAAGTCACGAACAGAAACTACTTTTAGATATGGTGGATATTTTTCATAACTGGGCACATTTTATGATTGTTGGCGAGTGCATATAATATAAAAAAATATAACGAAATATTGAAATAACACAAGTTTCAGAACTTCACATCTCTTGATGGCTTTTGTACGCTGTAATGTCCAAGTTTTGATCTGGTCGGTGATAATTGGCTCATTTGAGTCGTACAACTGTCAAACGCTTTTCTTGAATTATTCATTTTTTACCATTGCATCACATTGAATTGGTGATGGCGACATCCAAGCGTTTTAATCAAACACCGCTGTCGCTTTCATGAATTCTGACAGCTTCCTTTTGTGTGATTCCTCATACCACGTGGCATGAAATTCTTCAGTCTGTCTGTCCAACATGGAGCGGGGATATTGGCCGAGGACATCCTGTTTAACGGAATCCACAGTTTCATTCCCTTGAAAATTGTTCGTCAAAAAATGCGACCAACCAACCACGTGGAATGTTGACAGACGCCCATAAAGGCAGCTCTACTGAACTCTGCACATGTATTGCAGAAGGAATGTATGGATTGGTCGATTACCTTTCCAGAATGTGCATTGATGAGTTGTGCTTTAAATGGACAGTCTTTTCTGTATATTTGGTATCGACAGTCACTGTTGTACGTATATTCCTGAAATATTGTGTGTTGCAAATGACAATAATATAAATGGACTGTATACGATGCTTGTCATTGTCTACTGAATAATGTGGTTATTCAGATTCCAAGAAATTTACCTCACTCGGTTGTTTAGTTGGGAATGACGGTCTTTAACCATCCCCACATATCGCTACTGAACTCGTAATGGGGGTCGGTAAGTTATTTCGTTTGCTCCCCGATTGCTACACGCACCATGGCACATTTGAGGTTGCCGGGATTGTTGGAGGGACGTGACTGTATCTCGAGGAAAGAGAGAAGAACTCCCTCCCTCCACTTCTCCTTCTGTGACATGGCCACAAAAATGTGGAAGATTTGTTGTTCTTCAATTGGTATATATAATGACGCGCACAAAAAAACAAGAGTTCCGCGCCCAGTCGACTATTTTTTTTTGTTCTTCTTCACGCAAGTACATAAATCTCACTTTGATTTAATAACCCGAACCGGCTGCAGTAGCCACATGCTATCTACGAGCTCATGAAACAAACCTTTGGTCGAAGGCTTTCGTCATATTTTTTCGTTTGAAAAATGATCCTCCTATCAATGATTTGAACTAAAAAAAATTGAATTGTTCCAATTTTGGTCAATTGGTCAATGAACAAGGAGAAACAATGAATCAAAGTTTTTTTTTAATGAAGAATGTTTTTTATTGACAATAAATTTCACTACTGGAGATTCTGTATTCCTCGTGTTGCAATGGCAATGTCCCTAGGGATGAATTGTCATATTGGTGTGATCGGTGATCGAATAAACAAGAGCCCGCTCCAGAATTGATCCCGGGACCGTCGACTCCTCCAGGTCTTCTAGATAGTGGAAACCGTGGCATGTGGCCACACCAACGAATGAGTTACGTTACGTTACCGGTACGTAGTTACGTATTAACGTCATCCATTGTCACGTTTTCTGTTTTGGTACTCTTAGTAGCCGCTCGCAAAATAAAACGAAAAGTACAACAAACAAAAAGCGTGCGTTACAGACGCACAATCCTTTTATCTGATTTCTGGTTGGAGATGACTCCTTGTTGTAGTGGCGGCCTCTAACGCATCTCTTGTTGTCCCAAGGAATATACTTAAAATCTAACGTTTGTTTACATAGTGGTGTATACGGTAAACTGGCTGTCGACGCGCGTCCACACTTGAACATGTATTTATTTATATTTACAGCAACTGCCTGTGTTTGTGTGTATGGGTAGGCGTATGTGTACCTGCCTAAATTCGATCTACGTGTCAGTGTGACGCAGCGCAGGAACCACCTTCTCTCCATTTTTGCCGAGACCGTACAAACAAACAATCGGTGGTGACTCGAGAGTGCAGAAATAGTATAATGTAGCTGCTTTGTATGTATGTGCAGAGTAAACATTGCAACGTGCACTCAAGCGGACCCTTTTTTTCTTCTTTTAACTACTGTATTGGACTGTCGTCGGTGATGCCACCGCGCAGGTCGATGCCTATTAATGGATATATAATGGAAGAAAAACCAGACACCGTAGCAAGAAAATAATAAAAATAAATATATAGGTAATTTATATCGGCACATTTCCATATTCCTGTAAAAATTATAATTATGCATAAAAGCCGGTATTATTTATATCGACATATTTCCATTTTTCTTTAAATATGATTTTTTTTTTAAATAGTATAAGACGTCAAGGACGCCTTCAAATTTAAATGAAAGTAGATTTTCCGGAAGAGCTCCGAAAAGAAAGGCAAACAAAGTCTGGCGAACTCTCGTATAAAATAATAATAAATTAATGTTTGCGATACCTTGATAATTTTTTATAAGTGGTAATATTCTATTCAATCATGCCTAGATTTTTGCGAGTCCTGGAATCGTATGAATGGACCACAGAAAGAATCATTACTTTTTGATATTGTCCTCATCAAGCAACTTTTGATTTATTCTCGAAATGAAGAGCACAAACCAATCGATTAAGTCATGGCCTGATGGGGAGGGGATTTGTTCCCTCTGGGTGTTGATAATAGATGTGTGGGAGCAAGAGGGTGAGATAGGGGGCGAAAAGGATGATAAGAATTTAAGAGATTCCCTGGCTGAAGCCCTGCATATAGTTTCGAGATTTTATCACGTTGGCTCGGGTGGGAAAATGCCGGGAAAAAAGCCTTTGGCAAAACATTCCCATTAGTATCAAAAAAGTGTAAAATACCTTTCAACGCTGGTTAGATAAGAAGACTTGGAAGAGAGAGCAAAAGAAAGGAGCGAGAGAAACTCGAGAATCTGATGCTGCTGCAGCCTCGCTGCAGGCACCGTTAGGCCACCATCCTCTCTCTAGAATCACTCACGACGTGATGGCGGCAGGCCTCGTCAAGCAAGCCACCCGCTCCTATTCACCCTCCTCCTCTCAACTCTGGTGGTCCCACAACACCGCGCGCGCCTCGTGCAACCCCCGTGTCGTCGTCAGGGTGGCGAGGCGAGCGGAAGTGCGTTCGACCAACCACCGCTCCGGTACCGCTCACCATCGGCGCTCCCCAGCGCTCACCGACACGCTATGAACAGGCCGAGAGCGGCGGCGTTCAGAGTGGTTGCGCACGTTCCGAGCTGGCCGAGCGCTTCCTGGTAGCGAATGGAGAGCGCATCGCGCGGGTGGTCCTCCGCGGTGGAGCGCCAATCTCTTCTGGCGGTGTGAGTGCCGCGGATTAGAAAATTTGCTGTGTTGGGTCTGGTGTAGAACTCGCCTCCGTGACTCTAGCGCTTCGAGTTCATCT
>JAUJYS010001489.1:0-17303 GCA_033995665.1 Melogona broelemanni | reverse complement strand
GCATGTGTGCACTAGTCGCAATCAATTCAAAAATATAAATTCTTCACTATTTCAGAGTTCAGGAGAGCCTAATCTGGTGAAATTGGCGTACACGCAAGCCAGAGCCGAAAAACAGAAAGAGGGTGTTATTCTTTGCACACCTGAGAACATCTTCGAACTCGGCAACCGCGGTGGTAAGTAAATTCACATTTCAAAATTGTGTTCTTTTTAACTTGCGTAAATTGGTAAATTGTGCATCTTCGTAGTCATAAATCAACAATTTTGTTGTTAAAAATACATCAAAAGGAGTAAAATTTTGTTATGCAGGGTTCATCAATTTAAATAAAACTCGCCACAAAGATCAAAATAAAAAGGAAATAAATTTTCCTAACCATCCCTATTTTTGAACAATTTTCTTTGACTTTCTAGGTGGGCATGAACCCTGTAATGGTACCCGTGCAATGTTCGGGATAGCGCCATTTCGAATGCGTTTTCTTAAAATAATCATAAAAAATAGTAATACAGTAATGAAATATTTTTTTGATTTGTCTTAAATAAAAAGGCGATAAATTCCTCTAGAATTTTGTTGTTTAGAAAACCAGATGGTAATTTCAATTCTAAATTCGTGCATCCATTCCCCGTATTCATAGGATTCGACATGCCACGAATTAATTATGAAAACTACAATGGAAGACCATATCGCTACATTTATGGAACTGGACTGTACGACACCGGAGCAGCCAGAAATTCGGTAGGCGCATAAAATAAGTCTCGACCTAAAGTTACACGTACAATGTCTATTTCGTTCGAAAATCAAGAACAGCTTGGCAGCATGAGAAATTGTGGATTACTGAGGGGAAAACGATAGCCTTACCTATAATAATTTTAATTCGGTACACTTTAGTTGTGCAAAGGAGACATTAAAACGAGGAAAATCGACTTCTGGAACGCAGGAGACAACTTCTACTGCTCCGAACCAGTATTTATCCCAAGCCCCTCCTCCAAAGATGAAGATGATGGTAAGTTACACGCTACATAATACAGGTTGTAATACACTGAATTGATAAAAATAAATTATTGAATTATAACATGAAATTGATGTAGCAAATATCACCAACTCTCCCTAACTAATCGATGCCATTTCTCTCTTTATCAGGAGTATTACTTGCTGTTGTATGCAGCGGCAAAGCCGACAAGCAAGATTACTTCTTGGTTCTTGATGCCAAATCTTTCAAGGAAATTGCGCGTGCCAATCTGCCAGTTCGAGCCACCATTTGCACTCACGGCACATTTATCCCCAAGTGAGAATCCAAGATATGGGAGAAGAACATTGGATGACCAACGGCTAACCAATCAATTCGTATCTTATAAAAAGGGAATCAAATTTGTTATAAATCGAGGGCAGGATGTGCTATTGAATCGCGGGAAAGGTTTGCATTCGCATTCGCATTTTTGCCTATGCTACAAATCTGGTTCGCGCAATGGCTTGACACGGGGATGATATATTATCAAAACCAAAATTGATATTTACTGTAAAAAAAAATATATTTAATATTCTATGTTGAATAAATCGAATGAAATCATGTAAAAATTGTGAAACGTATTTAATAAATATGTACTTCATTTTAAATATTTACAAACATTGTCCCTTCAGTTATTGGAAATCCAACACGAACTTAACACTAGGTCCACTACACAAATCAAACGTGCATTCCGCGGTGAAATAGATGATAGTTGAATCGGCATTATAAAAACCCGTTCCACTAAATCGAAATTACATTTTAACCGAATTACTGCTACATGGACTACAAAAAGCAATCAGATTAGACCATTCGGAAACAGCTAGCATATTAATCTTAAGAAAAATAAAATGTTACGCCACTTCCAAGATTTCAACACCCATCCTCAATAGATTTGATCACAATCGAATACCCCCCACAGACTAGCTTCATTTCTGCTGCGGCTTGGCAGACAAGATAAGTATCAACACATGATGCTCAAACGGGTAGAGCGCTGGAAACCGATTTCGACACAACGGTAGAGAAGATCTTGGAAAAAAATTGCAGCCCCCTTTGACCTCCGGGCACATAACTAACAATATACCTAGAACAAGAAACAATTGTTGGGCTCTAGCCCGTTACTGCCACCGAAAATAATTTAAAGGAACTTAAAGCACACCTATA
This sequence comes from Melogona broelemanni, assembly GCA_033995665.1. Taxonomy (NCBI): domain Eukaryota; kingdom Metazoa; phylum Arthropoda; class Diplopoda; order Chordeumatida; family Chordeumatidae; genus Melogona; species Melogona broelemanni. Next base: position 15,141 of record JAUJYS010001489.1, on the reverse strand, counting down.
CCCAAGAAGCACCCTACGAAATAAATAAAAACATAATCCAGAATGCTTTTTCAAACCGCCACCGAACGAAACTATAAGCCAATAATAAGCTTTTGAAACACCAGCATACACATTAAATAAAGCAAAATAAAGTTGCGCAAGGGAAGCGTACAAATAAGACGTTCAATCGAGCGTGGCGCAGCTATTTTGAAGTAACATGAGATAAGCACCAGACGACCATACTATGCGTACTAAGATCTACGTAAGTATCCACGTTAAGTATTAATTACTACAGCCAATAAATAAATGTTACCACATGCGTCTGCCTATAACCAAACGCTACCTGTCAATAAAGAAATTCTGCCATGCACAAAATAAAATAAATAAATTGTACCACTTACCACACAAGAGCCAAGACCTGGGCCACCGCAAATACAACAGTCAGCACTGTACTATGCACCTAAAATTTGTGGGAGAATATTTTTTTACATGGACATTATCTAAATTTCTATTTTGTCTAATGTAAATTTCACAAAATATGAAACATGAGCTATGCGGTCCGACTTACCACCATCGCGAAATACACCGTGGCTCCCATCGTTCCAAAGTAGGCCAACGTGAACGGTAACCGTCCCAGAGAGAACAAATGTTTTAGATGATTCATCGGTCCCCACAGCAGGGAAAAACTGAAAGCGTCGAAGGAAAAATTAGAAATAGTCAAATAAATTGTTTTGAGTCTGACTGACAACTGCTTGGGCTTTTGCGATTCTCTCGCATGACTTCATTTAGAATCACTAACGACAAAGAATAACAATAAGCGCTCACCTGCCTACTAGGAAAAGGCTACCCAATGTGTACAGGAGAGCGAATTTCCGAGCTTTCAGGAGTAGGAATGGCACGTACATGGTGGCCTGAAATTAGAAACACAAGTATTTCATGGACATGACATGACGTCGAAACAATACTCATCGCCAATTCAGAAATGTGGCAGGAATGAAAAAGGGTCTAACACATATTTTTTAGGAATTACATAATTTTTAGAATGAGAGTGTAAAATATGAGCGAGAGTAGTTCTATTTAAATACCAGTATCGCAAATTAATTGAAAGTTCGGGTAAGCACATAGTACGTTTGCATTAACTTACCAGTCCCATGCACAGGAATCCTAAAATTATGAAAAAGAAGAATCCAACAATACGCTGCTTCTTGCTCTAAATTAATAAAAAAAATACAAATATTACGTATTGACATTGGATGCGAATTCTTTTGAAGTCATTGAGATAACAAAGATCATATATTTTCTGATCATTTAAAATTAAACCGGCTCCCTGTAGGCCAACGCTCGAGAAAGAGAATACGATTAAACAACAAGCTGAAGTTGTGGTAACTATTCCCTTACGCTACACATGTCCCGCCATGACAGGCCTGATTGACAAAACAATCTTTCATGCTTTGTTTTGTTTGTTTAGAGTAGCGACACGATACGATGAGAACTTTTAGGTGTGTGCCATCTAATTTCAGGAAAACACAAAACATATAACCTAGGCATAGACTGAATACAAAAATGGGCATTGACCCTAGTCCCATGCTACTCACAAGTGATGGTAAACATCGGTCGGCTTCACCAGAATCCCCAAAAAAAGATTCCCGGCTTTGGCCGTTGCTCTCTTCAGTTGGAACTCTAGAGTAGCCATTGAACCAGCTGGTCAATCCATTGGTATTGAACTTGAACGACGTAACTTTGGTGTCGCTTTTGGTCAAATAATTTTGAAGATCTTGACTCAACGTCGCCATTTTGGGTTTGGGTATTTCAATTTTAAATGTTTGTGCCGTGGGTCAAGCGTAATGAATGTGTCTGCTGCCTGAAAAAGCTCGGATTTCGAACCTTCGATGTCTTTAGACAATGTTATTTGTCGGAGCGAACAGGTCAAAGAGATCTCAAGATGTAATCGCGCACGACCACACAAACTACTGAATGACCGAAAAATTCGACTGTCTTCAGTACATCTGGCGCCATCTCTTGAACATCCGTTGGAACTTCACTTGTTTGTGGTCAAGATGCGACGGTCATTGGTTTCGGTTGATAGATTTAAAACCTTCAATGTCTTTGGGCACTTTCTTTTGTTGGAACTTGAATAGGCCAAAGATGTCAAAAAGGTAAAGAGCGCACGACTTAATAAACCGCTGAATGACCGAAAAATTCGACCGTGATCAGTACACCTAGCGCCATCTCTTGTGTATCCGTAGCAACTCCACGTGTTTGTGGTCAAGATACAACGGTCATGTCTATTACTCACTTTATGCAATGTGATTATGCGTCAGCTGCTCGTGCTCAGCCCAGTTTTATAAACATTTTATCTTTCAAGGCAAAAGAAATAATGGCTTAGCAAATCCCAGAGATGACGACGAAGGGACGGGACTGTGAAATCAACATTTCGTACTTGATCCACTTTTCCAATTTCCGACCAAGATCGAGATAAGATGTCAGCAGCCGAGTAGGTGCAATTAGGCCTACTCTGCAGAACTAAGCTAGGCCTGTACAGTGTCGAATGAATGAGCTTTGTGTCAGTCGCTTATAATTTGTCGTCCTGAACAATCACCACAGAATGAGTAGAAAAATACTGACCATCTAGCTCATAGTGCTACTAGGATCTCCGCGCAAGTCGCCGAGGCAATGGCGTTCAGCATGACACTCGATTTCGTGAAAGACGAGCTGTTGGAAAATGTCAGCACAGCGATCAAGCAGGTATTGTGTCACCCTCATCATATGTCAAATTCCTCAAGGCCAGTTCTACATTGCCCACGCAATATTATATTTAGTGCATGTTCGCCAAGGCCTATGTTGCCAACAGTGTGAATACATGCAATGTACGGGCGTAGGCCAAGCTATATTTTGGGTACTGCACATGTCTTACATAACATACATGTAAATACGACTCGTCGTAGCCAAGTTGGTATTGCAACCGACTGTGTTGCGGCAGTTCCGAGTTCGGGATCTCGTTTACTCGAATGTGCCAATCGCATATTGCCATGCAACACGTGTGGTCAAAATCTGTTATGATTTTCCTCACAGTAAAAAATATACATATTTTTATCTTTTAAGGCAGACCACTAAATGGTCCTCGTTCAAACAAATCCCGTCAAAATTCATCTCGCTCATGGCCAACCAGCCCTAAACTTCACTAACCTACTTATCATTCCTCCAATTCCCTACCTCTAATTCCTTTTTATTCCATTTACTCCCTCATACCCTAAGTCACCTTAAATTCGCAAGCGCGGTGACAATTATATCTAAAAATGTATTCAAATTTATTAAATTTATTTATTATAAAAATTATCTATTATAAAATTATATTTAATTGAATTAGACGGTGAAGTGTCGTCTTGATTTTTGGAAGGGACAAACACAGTAATAGAGCGGCTAGCTAGCGTAACATTTCCGTTTTCCTAATTTCATAACTGATTTACACAGATGCGTAAAAATACTGTACCGATTACAAGATTAGTATACAGACTGTATACAGTCTGTATACTAATCTTGGTACCGACGTAATTTAAAAATAGTGACTCCATGGCCAATAATAGCGTTGTTCGTTCAGTAAGTGGGTCACTGATAGTGTTAGCGACCATAACGGTTGGATAACCTTTCCGTTTCCTTATTTGGACTCTTTGTGTTTTGCTCTCTTCCCCCAATTAAATAATCTGCAAGCTCAACTTTTCACCAAGAATTTCTGATGACCTTATGCATTGTATCGTAGGTGGTGGAAAAATCAGTTGATTGTTAACGTTTGAATTTCAAATTGATTTTTCAAAACTGTCACACATTTGGTAGTAGAAACTTTCTGTTCCATGCTAATAGCCACATATTCTTATGTTGACATTTTTTGTGATGCTTTGGACTTTGTTTAGGAAATAAGATATATAAAACGCATTGTATACACACTATCCTAAATTATTATGTAGTAAACTATATTTTCTATTTATGTAGCTTCAAATGGACAGCTGCCAAACTTCAGGCAAGGACGTTGTTCACTTTACCGGAAACATGTGGCAGGTTCAAGAAGTCTGCTTTCAGTTGGATTGTATTCTCAACCACGGGTTAGTAACTCCACTAAATTTTACACGTTAAATTTTTACCAGCTGTCAAGACACATTCATTCAGTGGTGCAAGTACATGTAACGATTTTTGTGCGTGTTCTGTTCGTAGATTGAAGCAAAAATCTGGCAGTTATTGGCCGTTCCTCAAAGAGATAACGCACAAGAGCACGGTCGATTTGGTGACATCGTTCCCACGGGCTGTAACCAATGATGTCAGAGGTAAATTCATCACACATGATTCTATTAACCATAAGGAAGAAGTGACTTAAATTATTTTGTTTGTGTAGAATACCGTTTTAAAATGAATTGTTTTTTTTTTCTTGCAGGGTGGGCATGGCTATTTGTAGCCTTAAATGAGTGTGCCCTCGAGAGCTATCTGCGAAGCTTGAGCACTCTCCCACGTATTATGGAGCGACACTATTTGCCTAATGCTCTGCTGCGTGATGGCCAGGTAATGGAACTAGTCCGTCTTGGCGGACGCATGAATGCCTTATTGATTGATAAACTTGTGTTGATTTTGCTCATATCGTTCTTTTTCATTTCAGAGACTGCAGGTTCTAGTGATGGCGGTTGCCGGGCTGGAACATTTGACGTTTGAGCTTGAACCGGTAAGAATGCTTTAATTTCTATTGAAAAGGATCCAACACCGAGAAAATACAAGTGCTTCATTGTCGACGCTCGATTTTTTTTTCCTCAGGAAACAGCCTGCCTCAGAAGCTGGAAATCTGCCATTAGTGAGATCAAATATGAAAGTGTCGAGTCTGGTGATGCTGAGGAGGCTGAATGCGCGTCCCTGGTGAGTCAATATTAACTGTTACTGACGAAGAGTAAATAGAGTGTTCGAATTTCTGTTTAGTTCACGTAATAATATATTATTTATATAAGACGTTCTTCAGCCGATATTTTTTTTAAACTTTGAAAATCTAATGTTTTTAAATTTTTGTTTACTTTTTGCACCACCAGGCGTCGTACGATAGTGGTGATGTGCAGGGAACCCACGATCCCGATCCCGAAGTGGCCATCGTCCGCATGATGTCCTCCTCCTCCCTATCGGCGACTGAATCACCGCAGTGCGAGGACACCGACCAAGACATCGTGCACTCGTACACGCGAGCCACCCGCCGCCGACGCAAAGAACGGCGCTCCTCAGTCTCCACCACCACCACCACCAACCACATCAACAATAACAACGTCTACGTCAACGCCACGGGAGAGAAGACACCGAACGGCGACATCCATCGACCGCCCAGCATTTCATCGTTCGACGGCTCGATCTCTTCCACCACGAGCGACATAATCAATGACAATGTCGTCATCGGCGCCAGGAGCGAGAATCGAAGCGGCCCGTCCAACGGTGTGGTGGGACTCGAAGTCGATCGGCGCGACGGTCCGCCAGTCGGTAGTCCATCCGTCGTCACCTTGAGAACCAATGCAAGCGAGGTTCGAGTGGCCAAGGAGAAACGGGTGTCCTTTGATGCGGAGAATCTGGTTCGAACTGCGGAGATTCGAACGCCGGTGGACATTTCGTGGGACACGCTCAACGGTACGGTGATGTCGTTGTACGAGAGGGGTACACCGGAGGGACAGGAAGCGGATCCGATGACGTCGTCGGTTACGTCTGGTGGTGTTGGCGGCATGGTTGTCTCACCGTCCGGCGGTGAGAAGGTGGTCACCTCGCCGACGCCGCCGAGACACGGCGGACGGAAAGGTGGTCCACCTGTCCCGAAGTTGGAGTCGCCGATGGTCGACCGGAGCGTGATGGAGACGTCTTCGCGGACGGTGTCGGCGGAGATCGCGTCCGAGATACAGCTGGCGATGGAGGGGGTCAAGCGGCGGACGGTTGAGGGCGAGGTGTCGCTGGAGAACAATTTTCATTTGATGATTATGTTGGAAGTCGTAGAGGACCAACAGGAAAAAGTTTACAAGGTTCGTGGCTTATTTTTTTTCGCTTGGCTTTTTTTTTAGTGTGAAAATTTCCCTCACTATAGTGAATATTATTGCAGGAGATTCTGTTCCCTTTCTGTTGCTTAGGCAACATGTGAAAAGCACATTTTCACCACTACTCCAGGATCTAATTAACGAAATCCTGCGCCGGGAATCGAACCCGGAACCATCCGCTTAACAGTGTTGTCATACCCACTGAGCTAACTCTTAACAGTTTCCTTTTTGAATTGCTTATTTTCAATGCAACACTTGTTTTGTTTATAAAATCAATTATTAAATAAATTTGGTTTACATGACAGTAATTTTTAGAAGTTTCTTGGTGTATTTTTCATCCATATTCCTAATTAAACATTCCGTACTGATGGATATTTAGGTTTTTCGCGCCACAATCGGCCACACTATTGGAAGCCCCGCAGACGTATTCTTGATTCTGACCGACCAGAGATTTTACATCGCGCACTGGGACGACCAAACGGAACATTACGTCGTAGATGCCTCATTCCATTTTTTGGAAATCGAATTTTTGCAGGTTTGCACTCCCCCCCGCATCACCGTTTAAACAATATTTCCTTGAATTGTCCATACGTTGGTATAATTAGGTGTACACTGTGTATATTGGTTAAAATTTCTTTTTTCTTTACAGCTTAGTCTAAACTATCAGGTTATTAATATTGTGTGTGCCTTGCCTCGTCAAAGGCACTGGATTTGCACTGGAAAAGAAGAAGTAACCAGGTAATTTAAAACATGTATTTCTGATGTTGAAAGTGTTTTTTTTTGTGTTGAAAGTGTAATTTAAAACATCTTTCTGATGTTGAAAATGTAAAAAGTGTTTTTAACTGAGATAGTGTGTTCAAGTGACATGGTAAGCTGCTTGTTTACCGTATGTTTAAACATTGATTTTGTTTGCACAGAAATATCGTCACTAGTTTGGACGTCGCCATACGTCGCAACCCCAAGATCACACGTCCGCCCTGTATTTTTACCGATCAGACTTGCCATTCTCTGGGGATTCAAAAGTGGGTAGCTAGGACCACCAAGCGTGGGGTGAGTTACTGTTCGAATTGGCAATTATCAAATCAATTTGATGAAAGGATTCAAAAGTGGGTAGCTAGGCCCACGATACTCGAGGTTAGTTACTGTTTCAATTGACAATGATCAAATCAATTTATCATTATCAAATTAATTATTTATTTAATTAATGACAATCTGATACATGCAAAAATTGACATTAACAGTTTAAAATTTAGATTACAATACTTAAAATTAAATAAATAATAGATTTTCCTTTCAACAAATTAAAATAACAACTACCACATTTGTAGTTGCGTCATTTAGTTACACTAGTCTTAACCTAAATTGTACGTGTTTTTTTCGCAAAGATGGAAGATGCCAAAGTGGATCACTATTGCCTGGTTTGGTGGGAGGATCCACACAACGCCCCCGACGCCTTGAATCCGCTGGGACCAAGCGTCGAAGGCCACCTCATGTACCGCTACGTTGGCCGGTCGGTGTTTAAGAAGCAGAACTGGAGCCCCGGTTTCTTCAGGCTCAAGTATGTTTTATTTGTTTTTACTATTTGTATTATGCTTGTATGAGACTGTCTATAAGACTCGCTGACTGTCATTTTCGTTTTTTTTCCAGGGCTGGCGTGGTCTATCAGTCGGACGACCCGATTGACCGAAACTTTAAGTCTTACGTGAAACTCATCGGCGGCGAGTGTACGGGCTGTCGGCGGATGCCGGACTGTGATCGGCCCCACGCCTTCGAGCTGGTGTTGTCGGATAACCGGTCGCTGCAGTTGGCCGCGCCGAGCGAGACGAATTCTTCGGAGTGGTTGCAAGCGCTGCTACAAACAGTCTCATCGGTGGTACAGTAATTTATCTATTTAACGCAGCTACAGCGCCGTCGTGGTAGAAATCGAAACTTCATTCGACAGCACCTGTGTAATACGGGATTTACATTAGATCATTTGCTCGGCGAATCTTTGCTTGGTGAGCAGCATTTAGGAACTTTTCAAGTAATCCGAACAAAAATTCAACTCCGATCATCCATTTATACTTTAGACGTTCATAAAAGTTACTCACTAGGCAACATCCTACGAAGCCGACAATCCCGGGTTCGATTCCCGGCGCAGGCTTTAGTTTATTCGTTAACCTTGGGTACTGGAGTCACCCCTGAGCTTCCATTATGGAGTCCAGAGCTTAGGGGTGGATCCTGCAGCCTGGCTATTCCAGCTGCCGTTCCCTATCCCTTCCCATCCCTGCCCCTCACATCTCCATAGAGATCCGAGGGTGCAGTAATCCTGCAGTGCACTAGGCACTACAGTGATTTAAAAAACAAATATATATATTCGCCGAGCAAAAGCTCTAATGTCAAACCCGTATTAAAGTTAAATTTAAATCATCTTGTAAGATCAATTCAATTTACATTGTTCATTACTGAACAATTTCTGATATCTGAAGTTATTTAAAAAACTAATAAATATTAATTAATTTTCAGAGTACCTTTTTTAATCGAAAGCTAAATTTACATTTGTTCCATTTCTAGCATTCTGAACAAACGTTCACTAGTTTGCGAACACCCGCCTGCTTAATTTTGGCCGCCCAGAAGCTATTTGTGTGCCACGAGGAGTTGGAAACCTGTTCCTACAGACCGTTAGGCAGAGCGGAACTTGAAGATGTGTCGGCCGTTTACTTGGATCCGGACGACAGTCCCTATTGCATCATAGTAAGCTAACGGCAAACGATTTTTGATACATTTTATTCTCCTTGTTTGTCGTTGCTATGTGCGGTTGTTTAACTTTCATTTCGTTGCCTTGCAGGAGTTCGAGTCGGTCGAGGCTACCCAGTCGTGCGGGGATTGGTTGCTTTATTTTCCATCCCACCGCGAGTTGGTGAAATTTGTCGACACGTTGGACCGAGCGTGGCAAGACCTGTTCAAGGTAAAAATTACCTTTTTTTTTTAAATCACCGTAGTGCTTAGTGCACTACAGGATTACTGCACCCTCGTGTCTATGAAGATAGGTGAGGGGAAGGGAAGGGGAATGGCAGCTGGAATAGCCATGCTGCAGGATCCACCCTTAAGCTCTGGATTCCCTAATGGGGTGGGGTGACGCCATTGACCTTGGTAAAGGGGTGACCTTGATTTACTATTATACAAATTCACGATGGATTTTGCTCAACAAATATGGTGGATCAGTTTTGGTTTGCAAACTATCAAATTCTAAATTTGTTACGCAACTACATTCTGTGGGTATGCCAACATACTTCGGCGGGCGGTCCCGGGTTCGATTCCCGGCGTAGGCTCTCGTTAGTGCGATGTGCCTCATAGTCGAGGCCTCGGCTGAGGCTTAGGGGTGAATAAATCCCTCTGAGCTCCCTGTCCAGTGCTTAGGGGAGAACACAACCTGACCATAGCAGCTGCCATTCCCTTCCTTTCCTACAACATAGTTAAAAAATTTAACGAGCCTGTTAAATGTTTTTTTTTACCAGATACCGTTGGCCCGACACGTAATGGACGATCCGATCACGATTAAGCGATACCGGATCCAATCAAAATTGCTCTGCCGTTGGGAGAAGACGCCTTATACCCCCTAAAGTCGCGCGCGGTGCTTCCGAAATGCCGTTTTAATGTGATTGATATTATTAGCTTCCGTCGGCATTTATCGAATATTCGTCGATATGTGATCATGTACCACCGATGGCTTTCAGTGGAATATATTTAGTAAGGTAGAACCGTAGTCTTATTCGTACCAAAGCTGAATTTTTTTTACTAAGTTTTTCTTGCGCTCGCCCACCACTTGATGTATTTTTTAGCTGGTAGTAACCCGACATCTTTATGGCCCTGAAATGTTTCTAAAGGATGAGCGAGCGTTTTTAGTTGCTTTTAGTTTTTTTGGCCTGTGTATTATTTATTCGAATGAGATGGGCGATTGTTTTTTAAAACATCCTTAATGTACATAAATTTTATGGTTCCAAAATGGCTCAAGAGAACGGATTAAAGCAAGAGAACAGGAAACGCAAATTTTAGTTCCTTGGTTACTTTTTATTTTATTTATTATTTTTTTTAATGCGCACAAAAAAACAAGTCACCAACCAACCAATGATGTATGTTTAAATGCATAACCTATAATTGTACGTGATAGTAGTGACTTGTTCTCTCGTTAAAATCACAGCAATGCCAGTATAAGTCGGTCAACTTGACCACCGTCATTGCTTCTGCCAGACAAGCAAAGATCTCGTTCGTTATGTGCGAAACATACATTTACATTGTGTGCGTCTCATACTTAAGCTTTTCGCTTGTGTAATTAGTTTAGTGTTATATTAACGCTAGGTATCAAAAATAATAATTTTTTTGTATATTAAATTGATTCATAATTATGTTGGACCATAAGTGTGTACAGAATTTGCAAAACCCAATTTTCCAAATTTTAATTTGTTGTTTTTTGGAACGTTATACGTTGACTTCGTTACAGTACAAAACTGAAATTTTATGAAAACTTCTGTTTATGCCTTCACACGGCTTAGCTGGTAGCATTATTTATTAAAACGATTTGCATGGATATTTTGACGTATCCAAGCAGAATTAAAATGTTCATCTTCGATAAAATCGAAACTTATGTATGGGTAGAAACATAAGATGACACAAAACGCACAAATAAAATCAATCGCCGAACTGAGACGAGCAAAACGATGAACGAGATTATGTGTAAGCACAAAATGTTAAATTCGCGTTTGTAGTTGTTGAAAATACGCGATAATTAAATGTCATAGGTTCTAAAAACCAGACCTTTGAAGCATGGTTAATTGTCACCACGGAATATTACACGTAAAATAAACACCATTAGACTAGTCCGCGGCTCTGTCAGCCATCTGGAATGGTTTTTGGACAATCGTCGTTCATCGACACAATCTCGTTCAACGTTTTTGCTCGTCTCAGTTCGGCGATTGATTTTATTTGTGCGTTTTGTGTCATTTATGTTTCTACGCATATATAAGTTTGGATATTATTTATTTAGTTCGGTTAGTAAATAAGCTGTTAATATTAGTATTCGACTTGTATACGCAAAATCAAAAACGCTTGCTTGGCATGCTAATAAACATGAAAATGTTAACTATAAATACGTGTCTTCGTCGTCTGTATCCTTAAGACATTAATTTTTCTAGATAAATTAGAACGTCTGAAATGAGGCCGACTATCAATGCTGTTCGAATCAGCCGAATTCGCCCGACTATGCAATTCATCCTTTTAACATTCACCAAAATGTGCTTACGCATTATGTCACACTGGTTGCGTTGCCAAATGGCGGGGAATATTTTATTTAGCACACACACACACACACGCACGCACGGCGTTACTCCTCGAAAATAGGAACTGATGATGAACTTGGCTAGCGATCGAGACAGCTGATCAATTTAGGCCAAGACATTAGTGGTCGCGCTTTCTCTCTGAATAGAGTATGTGCGTCAGTCCGTGTCGCTAAAAGGACATCGTCAAAATTCGACAATCAATACGAGTGATTCCAAGAAGTGACCACTCGACTCGATTTCGTGTGACTGGTCTATTTCTGGTCAAGGAGTTCGGCTGCCCTACAAAGACATTGTTGTCTACTGCACGTTTCTGGTATCGGTGAGAGGCTTTATTTTTCTCTGGTTTGATTATTGGACAAGAAAATGTTAGGTTCACGTGAATGTGATTAAGAAAAATGTGGATCTCTCAGTGACTCAACAATACAGAATTTATATTGGAAGAATAATTTTAAATGTGTACAAACCAATTCGCGACTAATCAAATTTACTCACTTGAAATTAATTACTAAATTTACACAAACCGAAATTAAATCAACTGAATTATAAAATGACCCCGAGTTCTGATCAAAATGTAAATCCAATAGACGCATTCTTTGAATGCTTAACAGTACTTCCGATTTATATTTGAAATATGCCATATTTTGAACAATTTATTATTTTATAGCATATAAAAATTGAGTAAACATTGGATTTTTAAAAAAACATTTAAAAAATCCAATTCTTCTTTGTAGGAAAACATCTTTGCAGTTTGACAAATCCAATTTTTTAAATTACACAATTGAATATTTTAAGACTGGTAATTTTAGACCTCGTAAATTCGCATCGCGTTCCTCCTCCCCATCAAAATTAGTTTCAAACAGGAAAGTTTATTAGCCAAACATGCACTTTGGGCCTGAGCGTGTTTTTATTTCAACATTTCTACATTTCTTATCAATAAACGTATTGACGAGAAATTCCTAAAGGATTTAATTTTTTTTCGCATTTGGAACGTAGCGTAGCCCCCAAGGTTGGTCTGATCCGTATGACCGAAATGAAATACTTTGCGGACGGACGAAAACACTCGACTCGTTGTAATAAAGTACGGAAATGACAAAGTCGCACGAAGTCCTCACTTTACCACTCGACAGTTTGAAACGCGCGTCCGCATTAAGCCAGCATATTGTTTTGTTTTAACCCATCCAACTGCAGAATTTCTCAAGTAAAGGGTGTATTTCTAGAGTGGGCCGAGGATGCTTCCTCTTCTCGTCAATAAAATCCTCTAAATTGCAGCGTTGGGTTCGTTCCTTTTGAAAAGGAACACGTTTCCGTCCCTCATTGCCCTTATCTCGTACATTTGAAGCGTTAAAATTTAATGACTATAAATGACTGAATCAATATTTCTTTTTAAATCGACAATGACATTTTCTGACTTACGCCACGAAATTGTCAAGACAGAATATTGTGTAGCGCAATAAGTAAATCGCAAGTAATCGCATCATTAAAATAATTAGGCAATCAAAGTAATTTTTTTAGCCATGACCGTATATACAGGTATATAAAGACACGTTTAAAGTAAAACAAGATTTCGCAATATACAAGTACAGTGGAAAATATACACCGTACGCGTTCATTGCCCGGTCTACGGCGTTCGGTCCCGGGTTCGATTTCCAACGCAGGCTCTCGTTTATTCGACGAGTTTGGGGTACTGACGTCATCCCTGAATTGCCATTAGGGAGTTCTGAGCCTAGGGGTGGATCCTGCAGCCTGGCTATACCAGCTATCATTCCCCTTTCCTTCCCTTCCCGGCCCCTCACATATCGCCATAGCGACACGAGGGGTAATAATCCTGTAGTGATTAGCACTACAGTGATTTAAAAAAAAATAATGCCAATGTATTGCTGCCCCGTGCAAAGGCAATCACACAATTCACGACGGCCTTCCAATTTGCCGTGTAGAGGGAGCAACAGCGGAGTAGCATCATTTGGTAAGGAAATATCTTTTGAAATGCGCGGGCTGGTGAATGTTGTTCAAGTTGACCAAAAATATCTTTGGAATTTCTCTTTTAAAAAAATTGGATTTCAACTTTTATCATGTATGAAGAAGCAGCGCATTGGTGGATAAAAAGCCGTATTTCAAAATAAAGGTTCGCAAATTCGGTTGCGCGTACCGATAATAAATAAATGGAGATCGCGCGTAAGGGTATTCGGTTTCAGCTGGTTCTCTATCCGAATAGCTGCGGGATAAATTACTACGTCTATACCTCGCATATTCAGACGCAAGAAAAAAAGCTCAAACCATGTTCACTTGCCCTAGGATAGTTGTATATCCTAAGGCACGCGAACATGGTTTGAGCTTGCGATATCTTGGGGTTTAACCGGCAGCTAAGTTACAAAATATGATCCCATTTTCATCGACATTTCTTTGGAAGTGAATTTAACTTTGAGCAATATGGTTCGAAGAGCTCTCCGTCGTTACATATTAAGCATCACCAATTTTTAAGATATGCAAGATGATCGATCATCCCCTCTCTCCCCTCTTTGCTTCGACTCTTGTGCCCTTAGGCCAAACAGTACGCAATGAACAAAAAGTACGCAAATATCGACGGCATGTGTTACGATTTGTTAAAAAGTTATGCGCCCGCAACGACAGATATACAGTAGAAAAATAGGATATAAGGTTGAGTCGGCCAATAATCAATAAAAATAAATGTTGAGCATTGTAGTATTATATTTTGAGGTTTCCATTTTGTTCCGCCATTTTAGTATGCGCTCGTATACTCTTCCATCAGTTTTTTTTTATTTCTGTTTTGCGAAATTGCAAAAACAGAAACACTGTTGAAAAAGGCAATTGTGATTTACAAAGTTCTCTTCTAAAGGAAAGAACGCGCATGTACATGTACATAAAACGCACACGTACTTTTATATTCCGTGATCAAAATATAATAGGTAATAAGCATAGACTGTTTACCTTAGTAATAATAGGATTGACCAGAAAATATTGTCAGGCTTCGATGGGGAAACAGCGAGTTTCTAATAAATATATTCTGGCTTGTCTGTTGGGACCAGTGTTTAATCTAAAGCTTTTCAGATTATGATTTTTCGTTGAAGTAGATTTTTGTTATTATATTTTTTCATGTTCGTAATACTGCATCGCATTTCGAAGTCGGCCTAAATAAAATTGAGATTTGGAGAAGAAAAAATAAATGAATAAAATTAATCTTACTTTGCGATACGCGCGCGTCGTACGTGCAAAGAAGGCTCAAAGTCTGTCGTCAAATGTTTGCTCAAAATAGCAAACAGCGATTCCCCGACTGATTTATAGTATCTGCAATGCAGAATACAGCCTGCTAAGAGCAGAGACAACCGCCACTTAACTCTACTAAATAATAACCGTACTGCTGCTGTTCTGTGTTTATTTTGTAACACGCAGTCGGTCCGTCTGCAAACCTTTAGGCCAAACGGCCGGTGTCTAAATTGGGTGCAGACTCCATAAACAAAAATCGCAATTTAAAAAGCTCTTTTAAAAATAAACGAAAATGAACAATACGTTTTCGCTTTATTTATATTTAAAATTGGTTGTAATATGTCACACTGTTTACATATATATCCGAGGAAGCGTAATACTTTAATGAGGGACTTAATGGCTCGTTTTATTTGATAATCGAACATTTAATTGTAAACCTGATTTATCAAAATAATGCGCTTAGCCATTTCTATTTACACATTTTAAAATTAGCGAAAGAGTTGATTGATATTTCGGCAGATGTTCAGCTCACAGGCGAAATGAACCGGAAAATACGGTAGACAGGCTCTGACGTCATACGGTTTACCTAC
>JAUJYS010001488.1:0-17303 GCA_033995665.1 Melogona broelemanni | reverse complement strand
TTAATTAAAAAAAAAAAAAAAAAAAACCCAGTCTGAACATTATTTCTGCATATCTTCTAACGTAAGGAATTAATAAGATTGTGGTAACTAAATTCTGTAATCAGACGTTCTGCGCCAGTATAACTAACAAGTGTGATTATACGAAACAATACTATTATTCAAGTTAAAAACAATTTCATAGCATTTTGGAAAAAATTAACTTCTGACCGGCAAGCTGATAATTATAATGGATCGTAAATTTCTAAATAATTATTTTTGGGTACGGAAGCTTTATTTTTAAGAGTACTGAAGGGTATTCGAATATTACCCTTTCTTTTACTTCTATCTTAAATTTGAATGATAAGGAAAATTTAGTACGGAAAACGTGGCTTTCTTCTGAGAAGATCACAAAAGTACTTCGTATTTATTTATTTTTTAGAAATCAAAATTATTTCTAGCCTTACATCTTCATGGTGCACAATTTTTCAACAGTGGCAAATTGCAACTATATTTTCTTCGGTAAGCGAAAATAAATGATAATTACATATTTATTTTATGCTGTGGCTTGAACGTTTTAACGTCAATGCGCTTTATTATATATATTTAAAAAAATGTTTAGTTTTGTAAAAAATCGTTATTTTATTCACCGAAGTATTTTTTGTCTCTTATCAATTCAAAATATATTGGTAATAAAATGAAACACAAACAACTTTTTGAATCTTGCATTTCGCGCGCTAATTTTACCCCAGCGATAACTGGCTACCAAACTATACCTAGATTCGGCACCACAGCCGAAGCATCTGGCATCCTTGTTCACTTGCAGGGAAAATTTGTATTTGCCGACAGCACTGTGGTCGCGTCCTCCCCGTGTGTGTGTGTATATGTGTTTTCTACGATTCCGGGATTGACTTAACTTTTTCGGATTTACTACGGACGGTGGAGAATCTAAATTCGAGAAACGCGAGAGGACAGTCTTGTGGCTTGGTAATGGCGACCAGCGGAGTAACCAGCGGCGGCCCGCCGACCAAGAAAGTACGTAAATTGGACGAGGGCGGCTCGGCGACGGCGGCAGGCGGCGGCGAGGGCGACGAGAGCAGAGACCACGACGCCGAAACGCAAAAGGCATTGGAGGAGATCGACGCCTGTCAGAACGAGATCGACTCGCTCAACGAGAAGGCCAGCGAGGAGATCCTTAAAGTCGAACAGAAATACAACAAACTGAGGAAGCCGTTCTTCGAGAAGCGCAACGAGATCATCAAGGAGATCCCCAATTTCTGGGTGACAGCCGTATCCTTTTTTTTCCCACCATTTATCCGTTGTTGTCTCTGTTCGCACAGATTACCTTGATTAGTATCGACGTAGGGTGCGTTTTGTATTGAGTCAAACCGGTAATATGCTACCGTATGTCGACGATTATATTACCCAACGCACCTTTTATGTTGATTCAGATTAAGGGGGTTTGTGTGTACACGCTGTAATATGCTTTGTTCGCTTGCACAAGTGAAGCCTCGTTTGGTTCAACCCGGCGTCGAGGTGGTTACGCCACGCGGTGTTCAATCGCTCGCCGATGGTGGCAGCACCGGCCCAACGTCTCTTATGTTTTCAATGGCGGCCGCCATTGTCTGACGCCAGGTGGCGTGTCGTTGGGAAGCCCGCTCTATAGTAATGGAGCGTATCTCCGATTGTACGGGGTGAAGAAGGAATTGAACATTGCAATGGTTGCCATGCCTTGTACGCGTAGCGGCGTGCTGGGTTAGGCCTAGATTTTGTAAACTATTTCTTGTTGTTATTTCCCTGATTTTTAAGTGAACCACACCGCGTGGTCAAATGATTTATTCTCATTCGTTACCGATAATTGCATAAAAAATCCGTTTCGGTACAAATTAATCTTTCTTGGGGCAAGTTTTGTCAGCCGTGAGTTGAACTTGATGCCGGCTAGCTCATATATTGTCCTATTGGACTGGAAAGCATGGTTGTAGGCCTGCTTCCTTTTAAGATGACCATTTTTTTGATAATACTGGCAGCCGTTTCGCAAATTTTCACACGATTCCGCTAATTGTGTATTGCAGAGTAAAAACAAAGTTTTACTTTTGGTCTCATTCGTGAACATTTGCGTTATGTGTGCTTTTAAACACAGTTGCATTTGAATAGCCAAGGCTCTATGGCCGCCATAAGCTAGTACAGTGCCTGTACATACATGTACCAAGAGTTAGACTGCTCCTGAGATGTACATTACGTACGTTTTTGGGAGAATAAAATAAAATCGTAGAAGAATCTGGATTGCTTTAAATTGATTCTTAGTTAGACTTGTTTAAATTAAAATAAAATGCGCTAACGTGTGTTGTCCAACGTACTTTGAGTATCCTTAAGAATTTAGTGGAAGTGTTACATAACATGACCACGTGACAAAGCCATGTGCGCCACATTTGGATTAAATCTATCCAGGGTTAGGCGATTTGTGAATAAGGCAGGCTAAACCCTGTTTTAATCCATGTTGGGTGCAAAAATATCTGTTAATTCGACCGAAGTTCTTAGATGTTTTCATGTTTTTGTTGCCTCTATTGGTTAGAGTTTTGGAAATCTCGTGTTTAAAAATGCACTAGAAGTTGTTAGTTATCCTCCTGTTAGGAGCAACAGCTCATTCAATAACGAAATATTAAGTATATTTGCTAATTTTTGTGATTCCACTTTTATGGTCTAGGGTCCTATTGGGGTTAACATTATTAGTCAGTTTGTTTCTTAACTCGATGTTCAGTTTGTCAATCATCCACAAATTTCCGCCATCTTGGACGAGGAAGAGGAAGAATGTCTCCACTACTTGAACAAGCTCGAAGTCGAGGAATTCGAAGACATTAAGAGTGGCTACAGGTGAGTACTAGTCTTGTAAACCTGGAAACAGTAACCAAGAAACGCTGCCAACGCCGAATTAGTCCAAAGCGTGTACTAATCGTATTGAAAGTCTCCCACGTCGAATTGTCTGAAAAAGAATTGCAAATGTATAGCTGCACTAAATAAAAATGCAACCCTAGTTACCCAAATCTTAATTTTTGCGTGTGAATAGGATGTCGTTAACTTGTTGTAATTTCTTTCTTTCTTTTCAACAGGATTAAATTTTATTTCGACGAGAATCCCTATTTTGACAATGATGTCCTCACCAAAGAATTCCACCTGGGCTCATCTGGTAAGTGTTATTTATCTTCGTGCTATTTACGTTTGACCGTGAAATTCTGTCAGAAGAAGCTATCAAACAACGATTTGGAAAGAAGTAAAAAAAAATGGTGAACAGAAGTTACGAAACTGAGTCGCTGTGAACTGGATTTTTTTCCCCTAATTCTTGGACTGGGCGCTTCTCCGTTCGATATATTTTTCTAAAAAAAAATGAGGTTCCTTGGTATGATCGACCAGTCGCTAATTTAATAACTTCTTTTCGGTTTGCGTTGATCCCTCCACTGCAGGCGACCCGGCGTCCCAGAGCACCCCGATCACCTGGAAGGAGAACATGGACCTGACCAAGAAGCACCAGGACAAACAACAGTCAATCAAGAGCCGGAAGCGGGCGCACCAACCCAAGACGTTTTTCACGTGGTTCACCGATCACGGAGACCCGTCCGCCGACGACATTGCGGAGGTGAGTCCGGATTCGTCAACGAATCTCGAATGTGAAGTCGTATACAGCTCTCTGTAACAAACACCTTAAGAAAAATGTGCATTTATTACGAGTATATGTATGGGCGGTCATCTAATCGCGGAGCTTTATTTTCCAGGGGCTCCGCGGCTACTCCTGAAAATAAATAATTAAGCACCATTAACTTGTATTAAATGGGGCTCTGCCATTAAAGTTGGTAGCCTCCTAGTGGCTCCGCCATTAAAATTGATAGCCGTGTACGTGTATTTGGGAGGGAAATACTTTCAACCTCATTATTTGAAACTTGTAGAAAACGAGAGCTGGCACGTTGTATGATAGCCGGCTCATTTTATTACTCTGAGTGGGCCGGTGAAAAACAGTGCAACACAAACGTCCATGACCCAAATGCATCTCTAGTCTGCCTGTAAAACCTAAGGTGACTTGTAGCTCTTGGCGTGGCACACAATTATTAATACTGATCTAATCTGTCATGTTTTCGCAGCCTCTATTGGTTAGAGTTTTTGGAAATCTGTACTAGAAGTTGTTAGTTGTCCTCCTATTAGGAGCAACAGCTGAATCGGTTTAGATTTTTAATTAGAAATTAATATTTTTATTCTTAACTGTTCTAATTTGTTGGATTTATTTCGTGTTCGAAATGCAGGTAATAAAGGACGACATGTGGCCCAACCCCCTGCAGTACTTCCTGGTTCCAGACATTGAGGTCGAAAATGGCTTGGAGGCCATGCTAGGAGAGGATGACGACAGGTAAACAATCTCACCAAGTTTATTTTTAAAAAAAAAATTGTTAGTTTGGGAGAGTACTAGCGTTTCTCTCCTCTATAATATGCACGTTATATGATAGCCAGCTCCATTCTTGCCCCTGAAGGAGTCGGTGAAAGACAGTGCGACACGAACGTCCACGACCAAGGGTAACTTCGCTTTTGTCGACGAAATCTTGGGCTTTTGCGTCCGCTCTTGGCGTGGCACAGACACATTTTTGTTTCTCTTACTCAGTTTTGGCATAAGAAATGTTCACTTCCAGTCTTCTTATTGAATCTTAGAATTTTAATTTGAGATTTGTCCATATATTTTTTAGTCAGTAATGTTATGTATGGGCTAGCGTTGTCGTTCCTACTCTTAAACTCTTGTTTCTCAATTGCTATTTTTGCAGTGACGATGAAGTGGACGATTCCGTTGTAGTCGTGGAGGAAGACGACGAGGGCGAGGGAGATGACGACGATGATGTTGACGGTGAGTGTTTAATTAAATAGTAGTAGCATTGATGTATCTGGAATGTACATAAGAAGCAGTCACTTTTTGCGGCGTACATATATTCAGGGGGGTGGAATTCTTTCAACCCCAATTTTTAAAACTTTTTAGATTTTTAGAGCTGGCACGTTGTATGATAGCCGGCTCATTTTTTTAATCTGAGTGGGCCGGTGAAAAACAGTGCAACACAAACGTCCATGATTCAAGGGCATCTCGAGTCTGCCTGTAAAACCTAAGGCAGTTTGAAGCTCTTGGCGTGGCACAAACTTAATATTTGGGGCGATTTTTATGACATGCGAGGAAATTGAGCTACTGGTTGACTAGTTATCTGGATTGCCTTGGGACAATTCAGATTTCCAAAAATATGTTTACATTTCTTATATTTGTGATGGAATTGAACATGTGAGGGTCTTTTGTTGTCTTGCTTTGCAAAATTTTCTTTGCATAAAATTTACCGTTGTAGTATTTCGGCTTTTGCTTGATCAGTATGCTAACTATCCAAACGGACCCTTTGTATTATTTCCACACATCCCAATGTCAGGACTGAGTGTGATTAGTGAAGGTCTGAAATATTTCTTGCGTTATCAAGTTTCTAAATGAAATGTTTTTTTAATTGTCCGCAGATGATGACGTTGACGAGGAGGAGGTCTACGAGGATGGAGACGACGATGACGGTGAGGAAGCCGAAGGAGCCTTAGACGAAGCCGAAGGTGAGCGGTTCGTCGGCTTATTGAGTGGCGTCGAACGTTGACTCTCAGTGCCCGTCGTGCGCGGCATGACCAATCTTCCAATCAGTGACTGAGAAATAAACTCATCGGACCCGTGTTTGTACGTTGTCCGGTAAACGTTAAATATCCCTACCTAAGTATTGAGCCTACTTAACGATTTCCTGGCGAGAGGTTGCTTGAGTCTTTGACTCTGTTCGCCAACGATACTCTACCAAATTATAATATTTTTAAAATACTAATAACTCGGCGCTGATTGAAGATTTCGCGCAATATTTCTTATACGGTGCCGGAATCAACGTTCGTCTAGCCAGACATTTAGACTGACGGCCGCATCCATTTGTGGTTTTGTTTGGTACCTTTTGTTTTGTGTTTCGTGATTATTACTTGTTTTGCCGAATTGTGAGGTTATAAGAGACCAGATGTCCTATTGGGCGATTTTAACACCTGCTGGTCGACTTGCACGTGACTTCAGGTTCCATATGCATTTTTGTTAATGATGCCCGTAGCGCGTTAGTGTCATATCGCCTACGCCTTTGTTATGTGGTTCTATACCTACAATTTTTTTGGTCAACACTTTGTGGATCAAAGAGTTGTAAAGTTAAATGAAGTAATTGTTATTTAGCCTGTTTTAACGGGAATTAGTTTTTGAAATTACTTTTCCTACTTAAATCGCGTCACACATTTCAAATATAACTTACTATGAAGAAAGAAAATTCGCCTTTGCCGCTTTTAGCAAATGACGTTTTTCATAGTTGATTTTTTAAATGCGGGACACTATTGCCAGCTGCAGACCAACTAACTTGTCGTTGGCATTTCTACCTTAGTTGTATCGACTGTATGTGTGCAGAATCAAAAGAAATGGTGGACTAATCTGATTTGTGATTCCAGGTGATGACGACGCTGCGGAAGGCGATGAGGGTGGTGACGAATGAGAGGGAAGCCAGATCCGAGACCATCCAGCAGCTTTCTTTTGACGATTAAGTGTCTCTTTTTACACATACCACCGCATCTCCGGTCGCATCCACAGTACCAACGACACCACAACCACCACCACCAACAAAAAACCACCCTCGACTCTACCACCTTCATATTCTGTTTTGGAAATATCGTTTCTCGTGAGGGGAGGGGAGAGACACCCGCTGCTACTATGGCAGTCCCCCCTTCACAACCCTTTCTCGCCGCACTTTTATGTTTTGTTGTTCGTCCCTCCTCTTCGAATCATTATTACGTTTCATCATGCAGGTCATCACCAATCTCCCCCCATCAATATTAAGAAGAAAATCCACCTCTCGTCGTACAAAAGTGGGATGAAAAAATTAAAAAAAGGACACTCGAAAAAAAAAATTGTTAAACTCGTTTTTATTTTTTTTGTTTCAATTTTGTTTTTTGGAAACACCTTAGAACAGGAGCTCACCGAATTGTGCTGTGCCCTTATTACCTTTCTTCCTCCCCTCTTTATCATCCACCCCACGAGTGTTTGCTTATCATTTCATGCCACCGTCTTCATCTTTCAGCCATTCGGCCGATTTTTATTTTTAACAAGCGCGGGACTTTAGGTTCCGCGTATTTTTTGGGAGTTCCTCGAGAGCCTCACTAGTCGGTCGCCCCCGTTTTTTTTCTTGATTTATTGACGACTGGTCCGATTTTGGGATCATTTATTCCTTCCAAAAAAATGCATGTTACGACGGCCCTGATATTCCTAGTAATAATTAAAGCCAATTCTCTGGCTTTGTAAAAAAAAATCGGGAGCGCATTTGTTCTATACATTGGATGTTAGTGTAGCGTTCGGTGGGGTATGGTTTTTTTTGGTGATTAAATTTGTCGACGCAGCCGTTGCTTGACTTTCGTGCTATTTTAATTAATTTTGATATGTTCATCGGTACGTTTCTCTAAAACATTGGATTATTCGAACCTTGCTTTCGGGGTGCATTTCAAAATTTAAGTCTTTGTTTGACGACGAAACTGCGCCAACGTTAATAAAATAGCCATTTTTAAATAAAAATTCGAATCTGTGCAGTCTTCTAACGCCATGAGAATAACTTAATATCGTAAACTGTTTCAACTAAAACCGTGGCCAAGGCACCATATTTGTTTTACATTGTGTCAAATACTAAAATTTAGCATTAGGTGGCAGCGACTGAGAATACGAATTTTTACTTATAATTGTTGTGTCGATCAATCGATATATTTTTTCTCCCCACTAGAAAATATATTTTTCTTTCCGTGTATTAGTTTTGAAAACTGAAAATCGTGATGCGAGTAGATTCCAGTGTACGACGAGTTGTATTTGTAAAAAAAAACTTCTTAATTTGAGTTCATTTCGCCGCTGATTGGGGAAGGCGGGTGGGTTTATTCCCCGGGGAACGTCTCAATTGCTTTAGAGAAATGCCATACTTTTTTTAGCCAAGTCTGGGTTAAGGTGACGTCACTGATAAGGTCGTTCAATGACTAGATCTAACTTTTTTTTCCATTACGATGGTGTTAAATTTTGCATCACCACTTATCCCACTCCATCGTAGCGGTTGTATTTTTACACTAGTCCTACGGGCACTGAAGTGGCTGAGCTACTGGCGCGTTATAATCTGTGAACGGTGCACGTTTTCCGATGACAAAAATTGTTGATCACAAGTATGAATTTCCCTACGCGATCACATTTTACGTGCGAACCGATAAAAAGGATAATTAAATTAAATCCAACAATCCTCAGGTGGAGTGGGACATTCTTCGCATTTTAAAGCTATCCATTTCATCTCCCCCTCTGTTATTTGGTCAGTGTGTAGCAGAACATCCGTAAGCTTTGTGTGTGCGTGTAAATAGTAGACGACCTTCCTGGAATTATTTCAAAAGATCATTTACCTGGGGAGCAAACAAAAAAAAAACAATTGTAAATGTATTCTTACCACCGACCGATTCCCATCCCCCTCGTTTATTTGAAAAAAGGGTAATTTGCACATTCGATTCATAAATTTCTGTTCGAAGTACCAGTTTTTATATAAAAATAATAATAAAGTGTGGCTCCTGTTCGTATTTGTACGTGCGTTGCTTTATTTCGGTTTGGATTTGATCTTTTTGTACTGGTTGTTAGGTTTATATTTGTTCCACGCTCCACAAACATTCCATTTTGTTGTATGATAGTCGTTATCACTATTTATAATTTTTTAAAATTCGGTATATGGTTTCCGCAAGCAAAAATCTTTCAATACCAATCTACCCAAAATTATGAAGTTCGTGTTTGGGTGTGTAACAAATGCAATCCTGGAAGTGTAAATTATAAATTTCCGAATTATTGTCTATCGTATTCGAACAATAATTTTATCTTTAGTTTCTGTTGTTTACAAATATTCTTTTTCAAATGTTACTCCAATCTTTATCGATGTTCAAAAACGTCAGCTATCGTCTTAAACCTGTGCATTACAGTATTTTTTTTGTTCTTCGTATATTTTTAGTAAAACAATCAAACATTTATTTGAGTAGTTTTAGGTTTGTTAGAAGTAGTATTTCATGAGATGTTAGTTTTTTTTTGTTTACTGATTCAAATTTTTATTCGATACGCAGGTATTTGCAATTTCGCAAACTCAGTTTGTGCTATTTTTCAGAGAAGAAAAATCATTGTTGGACATAAGAAAGGTACGTTAACATTTTATTTACGCACGTTTTCCAATGGATTTGGCTTTCATGTCTGTTGTTTCCATTTTTAATGATATAATTTTTTTATACCCAGGTTTCTTGAAGTGTTACCAGAACACTTGCGTCTTAAATGAGCATAGAAAAAAATCATCTATTCGGTTAAGGTAAGATTTCCAACTTTTGATTATTAAGTACATCTTATAAGAATTAACTTCGTGCAGCTAGTCATAGGCCAATTTTCAGAAATATATATGGCAGATATAAGCAAATTCAGTTCCCCTCGTGTTGCTATGGCAATATGCGAGTAGCACATTTTCACCAGTAACCCGGAATCCAATCGTAACGTCGGATGGTCCCATTCTACTGAGCGGGTGGTCCCGGGCTCGATTCCCGGCGCAGGCTTTCGTTTATTCGATCCTGTGGTACTGGCGTCACCCCTGAGCTTCCAGTAGGGAGTCCAGAGCTTAGGGGTGGACCCTGCAGCCTGGCTATTCCAGCTGCCAATCCCCTTCCCTTCCCGTCCCTGCCCCTCACATATCTCCATAGAGACACGAGGGTGCAGTAATCCTAAAAAAATCCTAAGTTCCACAAAAAAGGAACTGCACAAGAAAGGAACTAATAAAGTCACAACTGACTACAAGCATGAGCTTGAACAATAGAAAGCACCAAAAAGCCCAGATGTAATAGCTATTGTGTCTAATTCACTAGTGCATTTTGTTGTTGTACCTGATGGATTTAAAATTTCTTGTTATCGGACTTCATGTATCATGTATATCAATATTTAATTATGTGAAACCAAGTTTGCACAGATGTTTCATTGTTTGTCCAATATGTTACAACAGCCACATTGCTTTGTTCATTAAAAAGAGAAACCTTATCTTAGTTGTGCTTTAGTGATTTTTTTTTAAATTCATGTATGTGTAGGGTTAATTTCATTTTAGGTGGACCAACACTATGGCAACAGCCTAACATCTTGTAAACATGGGAGTCTTTATAATTAACTGATTAGTGACTGAGCATGACTACTAATTTGTTATTTAAGGGTTAGAATGATTAAATTTACTGGTCACAACCTTTTTTTTTATTTACCTCATTTTTGGCCTAAGAAATGCGATGTATCAGACATCACATTATAGGTCGATCGAGAATTGTTCTGAACAAAAAACAATCCTTAAAAGTGAAAAAAAATTGTGCGTCAATTGGTTGCGCAATAATTGTAAAAAAATGAAATTGAATCATTGTTTCACTTTGAGATAGATGTAATTAATGGTAAAGGACAATGCGAATTCTTTGGCCCCTTTGAAACGTCATCAGCAACCGAAAGATCAACCTGTGCAAGTTATCATGACTCTATAGTAGGTGGTAAGTAACAATAAGATTTAGATAGTGATCACCGCACCTATTTTTTTAACAAGAAATTAAATTCCGACTCATCATAGGCTTCATAGCTTAGTCGAATAAGCAATAGACTGTCGCGGGTTCAATTGAAAGTTTGGGTCTCAGTCATTCGATCCCAGAGGTACTGCATAATCCATTCGACTATAACACAGGGCTTTTGTAGGTTCCTCGTGAAGTTCGGCGAAGGTTATAAAACTGCCAATCGGTGAAATGGAGCTTGGTTGCTTTTAAGGGGGGAGTGGGGAGCAGAGAGTGAAGATGCAAAAGGGACAGAGGAACCTCCCTACATTTGGACACGTGTAATGATGGGGTGGGGGTGGAGAGAACGACAACTA
Source organism: Melogona broelemanni (assembly GCA_033995665.1). NCBI lineage: Eukaryota > Metazoa > Arthropoda > Diplopoda > Chordeumatida > Chordeumatidae > Melogona > Melogona broelemanni. The sequence goes on along the minus strand of JAUJYS010001488.1, from coordinate 6,342 downwards.
GAACACGGCGCGTGGCAGGACTCATGTAAAACGATTCGAGACGGCATTCGACAGTTATATTACAAGCGCGAATATCCATTCACTGGTTATTACCGGGAGGTAACGGCGGGGGTGGTAGGTTAAGAAATAGGGGGAAGGGGCGGAAGGCAGGGTGGCGATCCGACAATAAAAGAAACGTTAACCCCGCTGTCCCAAATCCCGCCCCCGACAAACATCAACATAACCCCGGCCGGCGAGCGTAAACAAGATGCCGGGCTTGCGCAAGGCGGCGAACGGGTGGGCCGTCGCCATTTATGCATATCGCACCGACCCGCCGACGGGACTGATGGACTCGGGGAGACCAGGGTGAGCTTCCGTACCAAGTCTAAAAACTGGGACGGGCTATCGCGGTCGGTATAGCACATTGCTGATATCAATTTTCTACGGTAAAAATAGTCGGTTCGGTTATCTAATCAAACATGCGCCCCTGGTTGCTCATATACCCCGCATGTGTCAAAACCATGTTCAGGTGCATCGTACAACATCGTAAATCGTTCAGGTACAATAAAGCGCCGAAAAGATAGCCGAGCATTCGTTAAAAAAAAGTAACGCTGGTATTATTTTTTGGAGACGACAATCACGAACAACAAATAATCGTTATTTTATAAACGAGAGTTCGCCAGACTCTGTTGGTTTTTCTTTTTAGCACTGTGCCGGAACAAGATCCCCATTTTTCCACATTAAGAGGTGGCATGTGGCTCAGTGGTTAGCGTGTTCGCAAACGCATACGCGAGTTTAATTCCTGACCGAGACATTCGGAATTTTCGGGAGAGAAAAAAATTCGTACATACTCCTTCCTTCGGAATGGAAAAAAAAAAGCCGTGGGGACCCATGCCTGAGCGTTGTCAGGTACACTTTAAAGATCACTACCTAGATCATAAACCTAGGCTAAGTTAAATTATCAGGTCGCCCCTGTACATGTTTGACTATACTAGTATTAGTAGTAGTAATTTTAGTGATAAAAATAGGACAACTTCGTCCTTGACTGGTCATTTGACCATATTCATAAATCTCTCCGGCGCTGCTTACCGGGTACACATTGCAATTATAAATGTAATTTAAAAAACAGATCGCCAGAGCGATCCAAAAGTTGGACACCGCTGGTATAGACCAGTAGCACGCGTACACTCCAGTCATTCTCCACCCGTACTTTCAACGCAAATCTCGGGCAAACAGAATCAACGAAATGACAAATCTCGAGCAGCTGCAACAGTGGCACGCGCATCCCCGAAATCACCCCACACCACCCCGTACAACGCCGTGAGCACTCAGGCCCTCAACGCCCGAGGGTAGTCGGGATGGGCGGGGGGAGAGAGGGGTACATGAATCACACACTCCGTCACCACCGACATAGAACCCACCAGCGTCTTACCCTCCATATCCTCCCAACAGTCCCCTCCCTCGATCTTATTTAAAAAAAAAGCGAAAACCATTTTTTTATGCGCGCGCGCGTTTCACACATTTCTTACACAACATCTTCACCCCCTCCACATCCTTCCCACTCACCCACCGACATAAAAAACATAGCATAGTTATTGAAACTTTTTTTCAACAGTCCCGCCGCCACCCACCCCACCCCACCCCACATCACGGAATTTCTCGAATCTTAAAATGGCTACAGTTTCGAATTTAGTGCGCACCCAAAAAGTTTCCATGCTTCCGACAAAAACAAGCGACCTTATTTTTTTATTTTACAAAGACTTACAAAGGCGATGAAATCCTGCTATATAAATACTGATTAATTTTCCAAGTCCGTCTCCATGCACCACCGAAATAAGTTTGGAGAAGTTTTAGAACGAATAAGTGCGCGTTATTACTATCGGAATTAAATGAGTTAGTAATATGTTTGCTAAGTTACTTTTTCTCTTAACTGAGAAAGAGGCGAACGGTTTTATTAGAAATACTCCATAAACACCAAATGCATTACAGAAATTTGTGTTGCCCTCTGTCGGCGATATAAAAACGTTTTCCCTTTCGCTTTCTAACCTAGGAACTGGTTCCTTTTTTAAGACCTTAGAACGCAAACACCTGTGTATGTTCATTTTATTTTTGTAGGAACGGGAAAGGGAACTGGTTCCTTTTTTTTTAGGAACAGGAACTGGGATCCCTTTTCTGTTTACAGGATTACTTTTGCCACAACTTTCAATTTTCTACGAGTACAATTTTAGAAAGTGTGTCGCCAGCAGAACAATATAACAGCATCAAATACAAATTGTTACCGATTTTGGTCAATGTCCGCAAATCAGCATAAAGTTATTTAGACCAGTTCCCGCAAATGTCCGTTGGGCGTCAAAAAAAAAAAAAAATAAGAACATTGCACCACTCGGCATCTTTTCATAAATATTTTTTAATCGAGGAACGGAAAAGGAACGGAAATGTTCCAAGTTTCATTTTCAAAAAGAACAAGGAACGCCCAGGTTCGTTTTAGTTTATGTAGGAACTGGAACTGATTCTTTTTTTTCGTGGAAGGAACAAAAACAGGTACAGTTTCCATTTTTTTCACCAATACCCCGGGATGGAATAAACGAGAGCCTGTCATTGGAATCGAACCCGGAAACGTCCTCTACCACTAGAAGCACATTTCACGAGGACAACTGACTCTCCGCTCTCAACAATCACCAAAATTTGACATTTCTTTCGAGAAGCAAATTGATAGGTGTACAGTAGTTCCTCATTATCCTGATTTTATTCGTTAGATTTTTATTCCTCAATCCACCCGGCTGCTTCCGACACTCTTCTGCAGAAGGCCTCTCAGTACCCCAGAAGAGAAACATGAGGTGACGGGGAAAAAAAAGTGAATACGTAACACGTATTCGTTTGCATATCAAACGGAAAAAAAAACACAACAAAACAAAACCGCACTAAAGTGGATCCATACATTAGTCGCCGAACGACCACAATTGACTTGTAATCAACATACGTTTCTGGCGCAATCTCACGAAAAAACGAAAATAAAAGCAGCGGGCGTCGCTTGTTCGCCACATTTCTCCCGACCGGCCGAAAATCGAGTTTCTGCTCCCCACAAACATCGAGAAGGATTCCTGAAAGCCGGTCCTGTTCGTTTTTGCGTGCGTGCGGTGTCGCCCCACCCAAGCCTTATTGCTCGAATGGTAAAAAGGACATTTCTGCGTAAACACCGCCTCATTAATGTCCAGTTTACGCGCCAGTGACATTTTTCCCCCTCGTGTCCACGAGGCGTGACGCTCGTCATCCCACCACCACGCAACAGGTACGTTGTGTGAAGGAGGATTCGGTATTCGCGGGGTGATTTAACGCGGGCACCCAGTTATTTATTTGACAAAATATCGATGTATGGCAACGCGGTTTATGGTGGCTTATCTTAAACACGGAAATAAACAAAATAACCGATAATGTAGTTCGAACGATAACGCCTGATAACTATGTTCTCAAATGAGTAAATCGACAGCAGCAAAAACAAGTACAGGTATGATAGCTAACTCTGGGGAATACTGTATTAGCAGGATGCTGCTTTGCCTTTGCATATATAGCGTCGAAAATGCTCTACAAATCCACAATAATAAAGCTGAACGAAAAATTAAAATCACCTTACCTTATGCCTCATCTAGTATACATATTTTGAATAGCATCATCTACTGCAACATCACTTAGTATAACAAGAAGCCGAGAACTTACCTATAAAAGAAAAACAGATACAAATAATTAATATCAAGCTCAAAATACAATACTATTAAAAAATATACATAAATATAAAAAATTCAAGCGACGCATAACAAATCCACTGAATGCACTTTTGTTTGGCGCTCTCTGGTGGAGTTTGGAAAAATGATTATGCTCGTTGCAGTTGCTTGTTAACACACAAACTACTGCGCTCCTAACGGTAAAATGAGATTCGCAGACAAATCGCTACTAGCGGTTTCAATCTACCAACCGACGAAATCAGCTAATAAACTATTTAACTAATTGAATTGGTTGAATAAAAAGTCCGATAGCGGACATTTTTAATCTATCAGTTACAGTATAAAATAAAACATGGGAGCTTACGGTCGCCATACCCTTTTAAATTGAGAAGAGAAAAAAAAAATGCCCTACTTTTTCATTCATTTCTTAGACGTACGACACAGCCATCAGTCGGTGGCGTGTTTTGTCGAAATGCCTGTCAGCTAGTGATATGGCGCAGCACCCATACCGGTATACGTGAATGGAGAAAACGGAGGGTGGGGGAGGGGTGGAAGTGTGAACAAGATGGACGTGTCGCCGAAAACTAAATGGATCGAGCCATCATCGTCAATAAACACAACAAAGAAGAATCGCTATCAGTAGACGACCACCGAAAAAAAAACTAATGGAAGTCCGGTTTCTTGTTAAAGAGACCATTGAGAGTGGAAACCCAAGAGAGAATGAGCGAGAGAAGAGACCATTCTTTTTTATTTTTTTCTCCAACAAAAAGAGACAAATATCAGAACAACATCATTAGCAGCCCCAAAAAACAGAACCGCATCGCCAAAACCCCTACCAGGACCACCGCCCACCAAAAAAAAAAAAATCTAAACTGGCCCACACAATCCCAGTGACAATTTGTTACGTGCACAAAAGCAGGCGAAGAGAAAAAGAAATGGAAAAAGGCGATTATAGCGTTTGGACAACGCGAGTTGCAACTGCGTAGGCTTATCGAGCATCTTCCCCGTACAACACTTTAAGAAATAATTAATAATGCAAAAAAACACGGTATCATTGTCCGCGCGACCGGCCAAGCCAACTAGATTAGGTGTTGGTAGGGTGGGGTGTTAGAAGGGATTTGAGATACGACGTTTTTATACAGGTCCGTTGGAAATCAACCGCCATTCTGATCCGCGTGGTTATTGGGATCCATCAAACAATTTTGTAAACATTTTTGGACACAGAGCACTGCGAACAAAAACAACAAAATTGTTTATTTTTAAGCTGCCTTTCATTCTAATATTTTGAGGAGTAATAATTTCATTTGCAAGACGCATTAATAAAATAAGCATTCTTAAACCGCTTTTCTTTGAGCGAGTACAATGCTCGTGACGCGGGTACAGTACCCGGCAGAGATATTCGGAATTTTTAGGGCGATAAAATTAAATGGAAAGGTTACACGTTCATGACATGAGCGACCAGAAAATACGGTCTATCGCTCAGGCACCGTAGCGGAAAGGAGCGGAACGCGCGCGGTACGCTCCTTTCGCTCGGAGCGAAGCTTAGCGTAACGCGCGAAGGCTTCGTTGCGGAAAGCAAGATGGACGCCATGGCGTGGTCGAAATTCATTTATCCATCCCGCAATAATGTAATCAACTGCACGTTTTTGTTATGAAATCGCAAGAAACTATACTCGAAAGTGCATATACACGTACAATGTTTTTAATGTTTTTTTACACGCGAATATTGTATAAAAAGTTTTTACGCGTCAATCTGCAATGTGGCGCACGCTGCTTCATGCGTGTGTAAAAGCCAGAGGAGTTTATCTCAAAAATAAAATGAAATGATAAAGATGTTTTTATATTCATACTGTATTTGTAATAAAAAAAATTCAAACGATTCGGTACAATATTATACAAAATATAACGACATTTTGTAGGTGCATGGTTTTTTTTAGCAACCCTGTATTTAATGATACACAACTTATACTAGGGACGAATAACGCAAATAAAGTAACGATGCGCACCGTATGCTCATGAAAATAGAAGATTATAAGAAAATTTGAATACTTTATTAATTATAATTTAACTAATTAACTATAGAAATAAAAAATAATAAACTTATTATAATTTTGTTTCTAACTAGTGCAGGAATGTTTATAAAAAAGTTAAAGTCTTCTGTAAACATTTGGTCAATTTGTGGCGACATTTTTTTGGCAAAACGGTACATGTTTATGAAGCCGAATAATATTGACTCACCCGTTTTGCCGGACACGCTTCGGCGACTAGCTGGCCCGGGTTGTTGTTGTTGTTGTTGTTGGGGTGGGCCTGGAATTTGAACAAGACAACACCATTAAAATTTTAAATGGTCGCAAAACTTGACATATTTTGAGTAAACAAAATTTTAAAATATTTTGAGTAAACAAAATTTTGAAATATTTTCAGTAAACAAATATATTTTGGACAAGTTTTCGACCAGGATAATCTGGACCAGAAAAAAATCAACATTTGAACAACTCTGTTAGCTGCTACTAAATTCATAATTCAAACATCTTTCACATGTGCTAAAAATTCTCAGACTAAAGGCGGTATTTCACTAGGCGAATAATCACGGCGAATGCAGCTGAAGCGCGCAAATTGCAGCAAGAGTACAGCAACTAGGCGG
>JAUJYS010001487.1:0-17308 GCA_033995665.1 Melogona broelemanni | reverse complement strand
ATTCTCGCTGGAATCTGGTTTTTCTAGTGGAAATATCTGGGGTATTTATACTATTTTTCCCAGACATACTGGTGAGAGCAGCATAATATGAGCCTTTCACATATCCTATTAGGCGCTTTTGGCTGAAAATAGCATCAGCTGTCAAATAAATCAACCTCCTCCTGTGTAAAGTGACTCTGGAACTTTTGGTTGAATGTAGCCTGGTCTAAGCTGGCCATGCAGCGTATTGTCACGTTTTTCCAATAAGGAGGGAGCTAGTGTTTAACATTTTGTAATGTGATTGGCTGGGTTCAGTAGAGAACTCGTGTTTAGCTCCGCCTTTCCAGTGCACGTGATGTGTTTTACTCCGCCTTTTGGTCGTGCGCGCGGGCATCAAGTCTGGGAGAGCGTACTATTGTTCCTGCTCCGTGCTATACTAGCCTTGGCTGTGCTACTATTGATTATTTGGCGCGTGCGGGCTTTTGTCTGGGCGCGTGGCGTCCTCTGGCGCGTGGCGTCGCTCTGGCGTCCTCTGAGCGTGCTCTGTGCTATTATTAGTGTGTACGTGGATCTGGGTGAGTAGGGGATTTGGTGGGGCTGGTGTAATAACTGGGGGATTTGTTCTAGAATATTCTGGAAGGTTCTGGGTTTGTTTTTATAAGGGGTGGATGGGTTGAGGGATCTGGGTTTTAATTATTGTTAATATCAGGTCGGGTATCTTCTCCCGACCTTTTGGGCAGTTAATAAATATGTGAGGTCATTCCAGGACATCACACAATTTTGTTTTGGAAAATCAAATTTCAAGGACAAATTCAATCTGAATGCAGAATTGTTCGGTAAAGACACAACACGAAAAATCCATTGGCCAAAGATAATTGGAAAATATTTTTTAACAAACTTCAAACAGAAGTCACATCGTATTTTAACAGTGTATTTAAGCACGTGAATTAGGATAAGTTTATTGTACAAAAAAAATATCTTATAATTTATTCGATAGGATAAGTTAAAACAATTCAGAAATTTGAATATAGCTTGATAAATTCCACCTATATTAAAAACTCTGCACAAATGACGTGAACTTATCTGACCAAAAACAACAAATTTTGACCTTGTTAAAAAAAAACCTAATAACAAAAATATATATACTTTTTTATTATTTAAACATTCTCGGTTGTTTATTGTTTTACGTATTTAAAAATAAATTGCTTCATGCTTATATAATTCATTCATTTTTTTAATAAGCATACGGATATTAGGTAATTTTATAATTACATTAAATAACTTCCAAACAATTTAAAAATTGGATGGTTCTACGTGAACATTGCTTACAACTACGTCCATCAAATTGCAATTCCAGCTGCTCGTCAACTCTATGCAGTTAAGTGAGATAAATTTCAATGCGTGACCCACTTTACCGCGCAAATTAATTGCGTTCTCTTTAACGTCTATATTAAGCTTCCGTACAATTGATTATGACGACTAGTCGTTTGCACCATAACAGCGCCAGTTGATCTAATAAGATTAGCACGCACCCTGTACACTTAATGGATATGAAAGGCAGACTTTTACGCCAAATTTGCGCCGAAATATACGGCGCCCGTCCCGGCGTAAGGCGCACACAACCCCAAACGCATCGCGTGAAATTCTTTCTGACAGGAAACGAACGTTGCACGATTGTGCACGTGCATTTACCGTGCTCCGTCCTAGTGGTGCGGCAACCTCGGTGGTGGCAGAGGGCCGCACCTATCGAACGAAGCGTAGACGATCTTGCCAAACCATTCTCTGACGTACGCCCACATTATAATTGTAGGTGCGCGCTACTAGCCTTGATCTCCAAACTATTTCAATTTCTTTTCGCACTTTCAGAGAAAATCAATACTACTAGCTACCTCTAGGTAAAAAAAAATATATGAATTTGTGTGCAACGACGACAGACGGCGCTGTAGATTCCGGTTCCACTTTTAAATGTGATTTTCTCCATCTCGATATATATATAGATTTCACACGGCAAAATGGTAGCATGGTTCGGATCGGGTACTGACACATGCTGGCGGTTGGTGGCTAATAAAATCTAACGGATATGACAATGCCATATGAAAACGGTAACATTGCTATCAAATTTCGAAAGGCAGGACACGCGTCAAATTTTGAAGGGTGAAATATTGTTTTCCTAGTCTGGAATCAATTTTTTTTATTTCTAATCAAACACAATGTTTTTTGTTTTTTTTTTAGATTATTTCTGAACGTAGCATTTATATTTTGCCAAGGCTTTACCTTGTTTGCATAAAATTGAATTGCTATGAGCTGAGAAACGAGACGTTTAATTTGAATTAGATCATATATATAAGAACTTAACTGCATTTTAGGAATTTGTGCTACAAACATTGCCAACAGCAACACGTGGTGTACACAATCTTCTGTAATGACATTCACAGATTTACTACTCTGATTGGAAATAGTTAAAATAAAAAAAAATTAAAGTTGTCTATGGTGTAGTCTGGGATCAAAATACAACAATGCCCTCTGTCGTCGACTGCACATCACTCGGTGCAGAAATTTCAAAATCCTCGTGAGCGCTACAATGGCAATATAAAGCAACAAGCGAAACAAATTTTTTTCTTCACCTAAATAACCGTGTCAGCATGTTCTGGTCTACTTCATCTCTTCACCACTTCCCCGACAACCCCCCCCCCCTTTCTTCATCCACCACCACCACCACCATTCCCCACTAAAATCTTCGACGCAGACAAGTCCCAGCCGTCGATCGACCAGCGTTCACTTCTCCATTATTATCCCATCGCAACCGCTACACATCCCCTCACCACCACCATCACCACCACCATCACCACCACCACTACCACCACCGCCGCCGTCACTCCCAACTACCCCCATTTTTCGCTCATCTCAATTCCCTCCGAAATTGAAATTCCAGTTCCCTGTACTACCATCAAGAAAGCGCCAATGAATTATTAATAGCGGGGTGACAGTCAAGATTTTGCAGTTTTGCGCCAGCGTCTCTCTCACCGAGAGCGCGCGCAGGCAGGTACTTTGTGCCATAAAATGCGAGCGCGATCTAACTTTACATGGCCATTAGGGAAGCGGTGGCGAAACGTAGACATGCCGGATAAACCTATAGATAAAACGATATATAAAGTTCGGTGGTACATTGGTATCGGTTTTCATCCATCGGGTACACAAATGATGAAAATTAAATTTTAGCGGGGAAAATTACTCGAACGAATTTTTGGAATTTCTGTGAATGACTGGGAAAACAAATTATCTCCAATCCAAAACCAAATGTCCTTTCTGACGTAAATATTCTGCTAAGGGAGGCTAGCACATCACAAGCAGAATACGAACAGTAATACTGTAGGTCACACACATGTCACATACAGTAGTTGAACTATGCCGAGCACATTGGTAGGCTAAGCTGTAGTAATGATATTTTTTAATTATATTCAATGATTCAAGTATGCCTTTCTATGGGACTAGGGATTAGGGAAAAGCTTTAAGGATTCAATCACTCCCACCGTAACACGTGTAAATAAACTCATTGGTAGTTTAATTTAAAAAGGACGCTCTCAAAAACATAATACCGCCGCCTGTTATGCGAACTTATTGATTATACTCAATATTTTTCTTAATCTGGATCACTGAATTATTATACAGTGATCCAGATTGAAAAAAAAAAATTTGCACTACAGGAGGTTATTGTATATATTGTAAGTATTGAATGTATGTAAATCAAATCATAGTTTCCCCCGAAACGATTTTTCTATGTATTGCTGACTTTCTCGGGGATGCAACCAAGGAGAGCTAAATTAACGACAAACGTAGTGGCCAAACTCCAGTAATTTGTTTACAACTGTTAATTATCGTTTCATCATTCACGTAAATTATACGTTACGACGTTCGTCTTCATTCAAGTTCAGCTTTTTACCCATCATCCATCCTACCAATTATAAATTACTCATTACGGAACTTCGTTGACATTTTTGTTGGTATGACTTAAAGCGCCCCTGGTGCTCAGTCTGGGAACTAACGTTAAATGAATTGGGCGCCCCTCGTGATCCATCAGGGAACTAACGTCAAACGAATTTTTCCACGCGGTCCTATCATCACAATGTATAAACGCCAGAGTTTATCGCCAAATTCCAGGCGCCCCCCTCCATATCACCTCGGAGAACACTTTTACGGAGGGCCAGCCAGTCCAACTTCATGAAACCGGTGACCCGTACGAAACGAAGGTCAATCGTGAAATTCGTATCCATCATCTTGCAGGGAGTGGGGTCGTCGTTCCCGCCACCCTCCCGCACCCCGGAGTATATGGCATATCAACGGTCGTCCACACGCCGCGCCGAGCGCGCAGTCACTCGAATCCGCTAGCCGCGTTGATCGACCGTACACAAAAACAAGTCCCTTAGCGCTCGCGCTCAATTAAACGGGATCGCTCTCGCTCTACTGAATTTTTAGCTCGAAATTTAGACGAGCTTGACGAGTTCGATTTGAAACGCAGTGTGCCAGTTGGCAACAAATTTATCGGGGGTTGCACGAGGCGAGGCGAGGGGTGCGTTGAGGAATTTTATCGGTAACCGCGTTGAAGTTATACTCGTACTATATGAAAAAAAATATGCTAGCGCAATCAACGCAAGAAATCGGATAGCATTAGATGGTGTTAGCGCTATTAAATTGATCTACGGTAAAGCTGCTCCTTGGGTGTTAAGGTGATGTGAGTATAAAGAAAAAAAATATATTTTATTGATGAAACTTGATTTTTTTTATAAGTAATGTTAAATTGAGCTATTAAATAAATTTAAAATCAAATTTTTAAATATTAAATGAAATAATTGATAATAGTATAGAAATTATCATTTAGCACCTTAATTTTACCAGCGGATCGGGGTTCGATTCCCAGCGCAGCCGATTGCTAGATTGGCTTGTGATACTGCGCGGGGGAAGGCAATGGCAAACCACATATGTATTCTGCCAAGAAAAACGCAGGTGTCGGGGGATCGAGGGTCAAGGTCCGGAGACGACACCCTGTAGTTAAAACCAGTCCCAGGACTGACTAACCAATCAACCTTATTTTATGCCTTGGAAATAACCCCAAAGTTTCAAATAATTATTTGTAGGAAAATCTTGGTGACATTTTATTATTAAAAAGAGAAAAAACGCTTAAAAAACTCAGCTTCCAAAAACCAACATTTATTTTGCATTCGTAAAATGAATTTTCTAACTTCTGTAGTCTTATTGATACTAAGACTACAGAAGTTAGAAAATTTATTCAGGTAGTCTAGTAATCGACGATGGTGGTATCTTCCACCAGGCTGTTTCGATTGTTAAACTACAACAGTTCCTATCACTATTTCAATTTATTGACAGGTAGTCAAGTTTATTCAACTTGTACGTACCGATGGCTCAGTGGGTATGGCGACATCCTACGAAGCCGACGGTCCCGTGTTCGATTCCCGGCGCAGGCTTTCTTATTTTCGTTAACCTGGTATACTGGCGTCACCCCTGAGCTTGCATTAGGGAGTCCAGAGCTTAGGAGTGGATCCTGCAGTCTGGCTATTCCACCTGCCATCCCTCTTCCCTTCCCTTCCCTGCCCCTCACATATCTCCACAGAGACACGAGCGTGCAGTAATCCTGTAGTGCACTAGGCGCTACGGTGTTTTAAAAAAAATTATATATATATATATAAAAATATATATTTAAATGCTCGAATGTACGAACAAGTTCACCTCAATAATAAAATTAAAATATTGGTATATTTAGATATCATCAAGCATGCACTGAGAGATTCTGCCAAGGATTTTCCGGAAATAATTAATATAGCGAAGAAAAGACTAACGAACGTGAGTGTGATTAAGTTTGCGTTTAATTTTGTCAGTCTTATCTGGTTTCGATTTGTGTTTTCAATTAGTTTCGAGCGTACGACGTTGTAATGTTGGTTGCATTTATTCAGATTTTCGGAGTCGAGCTACAGGAGCTGCTGGAAAAGAAAGGGCAATACATCTTGGTGAATCAGTTGGAAGTCAACGGAGAGAATCCGCACATGGTTTGGTCCGACAAGGAAAATAGTCAGTGCGGCCTAGTGAGCTTGATCCTCGCCATGATCTACATGAACGGAAATGTACTTGCTGAAAGTGAGTTTAACGCGTTTAAATTCGCCTATTAGCACCAATTTTATGTTTCATAATTCATTGTCAATTTTTAAAAACTAGCTAAAATCATAATTTTAATGTGGGGTATTTTATGTGCGGGTAATCAATTAAAAATATATGTACATTAGAATTCTAATTTTATTTCAGCTTTAGAGTGATTCTGCACTTTTTGTCTTTTAAAATCAGGGTTTCGTAAGGCAATTCTAGTTAATTCAGGATATTGAAATGATACCAAATGATGTCAAAACCAAATTTTGATATACTGTGATTGAAAGATAAGAAATGGCTACTACACTTTCCTTTCTCACTCAAGTTTAAGTCTGATGGTACTAGACAAGCCCGTAACATAATCAGGCGTTCTTCGTATGTGTACTGACATCTGTTATTTTTTTTCCATGCAGGTGAATTATGGCCAGCCTTACATAAACTTGGAATTGACATAGAGTAAGATCATCGTTTTTTATCTACCTACGTTGTATTTGTTGTATATTTGGCGGCATAGCACGGATTTTTCTCCTTTGAGCAGTTCTTCAAAATTTCGTTTGATAAAGAGAAAAACAAAGCCGGAAAATAGTTCGTTTAGTGAACGGATTTTATTTAAGAAGTGCTGCATCGAAAACAAAATGCCAAAACATGCAAGGAAAGTTCAATAACTACATACTGCGCATTTTTTTTACATTCATAAGGGATATTTTTTTTATAATCTATAGAATACCGCATAATGAGCTTGGAGACGTCCAGAAACTGGTTACCCGCGAATTTGTTAGACAACAATATTTGGAGTACAAGCGCATCCCAGATTCGGATCCAGCCATATTCGAGTTCTCCTGGGGGCCTCGAGCATATTTAGAGGCCGGGAAAAAAGACATATTGAACATGGTTTGCGAGGTACGCTCCTGGTGTTTTTTTTTTCCACGGTCTAATTAAATTTGTATTCTTGCGATTAGCGACGAGTAACGTGTAAACCGATTTTTTTGCAATCTTGTCTTTCAAGCTTTATGGTGATCTGAAACCAGAGGACTTTGCCGAACAGTTTGCGGAAGCTTCTCAAATGGAAACACAATAATTTAGGACTGGACTGATTGGATACAATACGTGCAGGTCTATCTACCATTTATTGCCTCGAATTATTAGTTTATATTGGTGCAACCGTTTATTTACATTCGCTTTAAATAAGTCATTCGTGTTGAGTACATTTGTCATGAGTTTTTTTTTCTTCTTTTTTTTTGGTCTGCGCCATCGCGCGGCGCTAAGTTGTCGGTAAACTATTTTTTTTTGTACATAATGTTCATAAGAAAACGAGAAATAAATCAGTGAATCACTTGAATAGAATGTTGAATATGATTACAATTAAACACATGGCAGCTGATTGCTTTTCGTTTTTTTTTTGGGATTTTTACGTCATTTTTCATTTCGGATTTAGACGTTGAGCACCTTTTTGACCGCGTTTACGATATCTTGGGGGACGGGAATCATGTTTGCTTCGAGACTTTTGGTGTAAGGCATGGGTCCGTCGACTCCAGTAATTCTTATGACCGGAGCATCCAAATAATCAAAAGCGGTACCTACATAACGAACAAAGTATAATTAAAAATTCATGGAGGTTGAATTTTTTACCTAGAAATTATATAATCAGTATCGAATGTTTGTCATTAGTTGTTAAATTACCAAAAAAAAGCTAATTTGCTGTCAAATAAATTTTGTCAAAAGGACTTACTTTCAATAACTCGAGCGCAGATTTCAGCTCCAATGCCGCATTGTGGCCAGCCGGTTTCAACGGTTATTAAATGGTGGGTTTTGATTACGGACTTGAAAATTGCTTCGTCATCGATTGGCCTCAACGATCGAAGGTTAATAACCTAAAGGAAAATAGAGATTATTTATATAATTTTTTTCAATTCGCTGCAGCTGCAGCATACGTCTTAGAATCTATCACATTTTTTTCTGAAAAATATTTTACTATGAGCCATTTAAATTTCCAAGTACATTCAGAACGATGTTCAGAAAATTGCGCTGAACAGTGAAGAAATTGTTTCTGTCGTTAACAATTTTTTTTTAAATATTACACCTATTTTACTCTAACACTATGCGACGAATTGTGAAACTAAAAAAAACATTGGAAGTATCTTTTGCAACAAATTACTATACAATTTAAAATTTATTCTTCTTATTTTAGATTGACAAATACTGAAATTCAAAAACTGACATTTTAGTGACATTCTGGAATCGTTACTCACTTCACATTCGATACCTAACGATGCTAGAGTCTTGGCCGCATCTAAACACAGTCCGACTGATTTCGAGTGTGTCACCAGGGTGATGTGACTGCCCTCTCTTTCGATCTTAGCCTTTCCAATCGGAATCACGAAATCTTTGGAGAGAGCCTGTTCGGACATATCGAACTGGACGCCATACAGAAGTTCGTTTTCGAGACAAACAACTGGAAACGAAGAATTAAGACGACATATCTTAGTTATCTATCACCAGTGCAACTTTGGACACGTAGACAAATTACAACAAAGGGGAGGGGGGAATGATCTAAAAGAATGTGTATTTTTCATTACCGGGATCCGGATCGCGAATAGCAGCCTTGAGAAGTCCCTTGGCATCTTCGGACGAATAGGGTGAGATCACTTTGAGACCGGGACAATGACTGTACCACGCTGCGAAGCACTGGGAGTGCTGGGCTCCCACTCCTACAGCAGCGCCGTTAGGACCACGGAACACAATTGGAACGTTCACCTGTGTTGAAATAATTAAAAATGAAAGGCTATTAAGATTAAGACTATTATAACGTAATTATAAGATAGGAAATGTACAAGGTAAGCAAGATCAGCTAAGCTTAAATTTTATTAGATTAGACGCCGAAAGAAAATAGAACGACGCCGAAAAATAAAATTTAATTTAAATTTTATCTTTGTCATCGGTGCTTTTTGATCAATTACAGATACTTTTGTAGAAATACACATTAACGGCAAAATATTAAATTTTCTATTTGGACATTATACAGAAGTAAAAGGTTACTAACCAGACCAGCTGACATGTAGAATGTTTTTGCTGCGGAGTTGATGATCTGATCAATAGCTTGCATCGAAAAGTTGAAGGTCATGAACTCGCAGATTGGTCGCAAGCCGGCCTGATAAAAAAAACGGTCATCACATAGCATAGGCAAGCATTGTTTGGAAATGTAAAATATTATGATTGAGAAGGTTCGGTCACTTTATTTTCACAGGCAAAAGAAAAGTACAAAAGCGCATAATAATTTTACCATCGCAGAACCGACGGCGATTCCGGCGAATCCCATTTCGGTAATTGGAGTGTCAATTACACGTTTGTCACCGTACTTTTTCCATAGACCACGACTGACCTGGAAAATTGAAGAAAAAAATAATCACCATCGCGTGCGACAACATTTCCTAAGAAAACAATCGATGAATCCCCCCACCCCTTTAATTAGCGTCTTTCCACTGTACCTTATAGGCGCCGTCGTACATGGCCACCTCTTCCCCTAAAATGAACACACGCTCGTCTCTCTCCATTTCTTCGTCCATTGCCGAGTTCAGGGCATCTCTCACGGTCATCTACAATCATACAATGTCAAAAAATTAAATTAAATGTCAGGACCGGCTGTTTCCCTTTAATGCACGAATGAATGAAAAATGGCCCCTGACATTGAAATAAGGGCTTACCTGCACGGTCGCAGCTCGCGAAGTCTGGAATTGCCTGGCAAGAATCGACCCGGCGACATTCTGGAAAACAAATTGCAAGCATGATTGCAATACTTTCGGACACGTACATTTCAGAAAAAAACCTAAAATTTAGTAATTTGGCAATATAATGGCAAATAAAAAGAAAATAACCTTCAAAGATCCGCAAACACGGTGACACAAGAGCGCCATTTTGACTTTCAAGTGACGTCACAGGTCACAGCCAAGAAGAAGGCTGCCTTCTTCCAGCTTCCGGTAAGCTGTTTTATTTATTCTGAAAGGTATTGTAAAATTAAATTATTTTATAATTTGAAATAGATATTTTTACATCTATAAATGCATATTAATTAATGTCATCAATGAAATTAGAATTTTAAAAATGAAATTTCAACTGGGTGGTCGGCGTAGCCTATCGATTGGTCCCACTTCCGATGCACTTCGAACGAAGTAAGTGGGCCAAATAAGTAGATCGTCGATTGACAGCGCTCCAAGCGGGAAAGTAATATTTCATACTTTACCTATCGATCACACTAGTTTAATAGTGTTACCCGCTGGGAACGCCACAATATATGCACGACGGGCGTATACTTGATACATTTTTTTTACTTCCGGCATTTCTTGCCGACGTCCTTTTGCCCTTTGTCGGTAATCCTCCCAGGTACGTCGACAATTTTTACTCCTACAAAATTTATTTCCTAACCAAAAATTGTTTTCAATTTGATTATTCTGTAGTGCAAGTGTTGTAGTTTGCGGTTCCATTTTTGCAGGACCCCAGTCACGATGATTCGCTCTCTGCAAGAAGCCGCGCAAAACAGCGTTTTCGTCAGTCCATTCCACGCTCGATGCGACAGCAAGCTAGAAGCGGAACTGACCGGCGGCGGCATGGCGGCTGCCGTTGCGGAAGGTAATTTCAGAAAATAATATTCTGTTGGCCTTGCTGCTCTGCGATTCGTCTGACGACGAACGAATAAAGTGTTCCTAGAACATAATTTCTTAAGTCGTAATTCAAAATATGTTGAGAAAACCTGCCAAATCTGAAAGTGCCCATAGGCCATATCGGTTAAATGGGTTCGCGCATTGTCCGTTTGGGGTGCTGGTCCCCCGTGTTAAAATCTAGTGACGTAAAAGAGAAGCATTGACGATGACTGATAAGGAATAAAAAATTCAATCGCTAGGGTATTGAACTTTTAGTCGTGAAATAAAATTATGTGTTGGTTCTGAAGCGGACTGCTATGCGCAAAATTTAAAGAGTACCGTGGTTGTGGAAACTCTCAGCTGCTGACCTTTACTAGTCTCGTCACAAGTTAAAGGTCACAAGGCCACTGAACTTTGTAGTCAGGATGTCGTTCGTCCGTATTCTTTTCGTTAAAAAAACGGGAAATTGAAATCTGCTAGCTTTGCTTTTGTAAAGCTCAACTCACTCGTTCTTAATTTCATTTATTGTTGTTAAAGTGCAATCGAGTCGTTGCCGACCCCTGGTGAACCTATGACTGAAAGCTAGCCAATATTTCCCATCACAGACTGCACTGAACTTATTGAACTCTCCTTGACACCATCCATCCACTTAATACGTGGCCTTTCCCATTTTCTACTCCCCCTCCCATTTCATTTTTTGATGTTGAGCAAAGTCATGGTTATCTCTGAATTTCAGCTTTTAGTTTTGGTCTTGTCTTCTGGTTAGGTTTTTTTTTTGTGCAGATTTGTACCATTGCTTGCAGAATACATAAATTAGGTCACTACCAGACGGTCTCCTGCATTAGGTCATAAAATCAGCAGGAAGTCTGAAAATCAATAACAATCTTGGGGATTAGTTTCTTGTCTTTCAGCTCAGCTGGGGAATAACCGAATCCTGGCAGTTTCCCCCGTTTTTTTATTCGCTCATTTTTGATCACGTGCCAAGTAATAGCGAGTAAGCACACGCAGCAGTCCACGCAAATATCCTGTACTAGGAATAGGATAAAGATTGAGCGGCCTTGAGTCTCCCACAACTCCCTCGGCGAAGTTATTCGTTCCGTAACATTTGCGCGATGATGATTCCTTCACCGTTGCGCGACTAGATTAAACCACTGTTGCGGTCCGCCTACATGTGTGTACCGATAATCTGTCAACTCGCCGCGAATTGAGACAATCGCCAATTGCTTTAATCTTGCACTTTCGATGCTTGGCATTCACTCAATTTTCTTGTAAAACACCACACGTAACATCAGTCATGCTTTTATAGTTTTGAAAAATACGTGCAATATAATAGAATACCCGACTGCTATCGTTAAGTTTATTTGTTGGTGTTCTATAATGCGTTAGGTCTATAATGCGTATGTCTAATTGAGGACATACACTTTAAGTTGAAGTGTTAAGACATCTGAAATAAAGCTTCCATAACAGAATTTTTTGTTCCCTAATTGGGAAAATGCAAAAAAAATACTGACGGAAAAAACGTGGAAGCCGTATCAATCAGTTTAATTACAGTATTTCATTCTTGCCACATGTTATTGTGTGGCGTACGATAGTGCTGTTTTTTATGTCAACACTGAAGTGAATATCGTGACAGGAGACCGTACACCTTTAATCGCTCGAGCAAATTGTGGAGAGTTCCCCGTACCTCGGGATCTAGTAACAAAAGCCTGAGCCGGGAATCGAACCCGGGATCGCCACACTTGTGGCGGATGATCTACCGGCTTCGAAGACCATAGGACTTTTTTTTTCTCTAGTAAATTAGAAATGGTTAAATTGTAAACTTGCAGCTTTCAAATTTATTAATTTATTCAATTTTTTAGAACTCGCTTTTATGACCTTTCTTGGTTCAATTCTTAGGGGACAGCTGTGAATATGGTTCCCCCAAATTCCTCGCCCTGTGCGGCCTCGGTGGAATCCTCAGCTGTGGCCTCACCCACACCGCCCTCACCCCCCTGGATCTGGTGAAGTGCCGAATACAGGTCAGTTGCTGGACTCGCCTTTCGGATACTTGCTACCGTGCTGCAGTCGATAAAACCCTAAATTGTTGTACTGACGCGATGAATTGTGACTGTTTTCGTTTTCTAGACCAACCCGGCCAAATACAAGAGCATCTTCTCCGGGTTCTCGGTGACCGTGAAGGAGGATGGCATCCGCGGATTGGGCAAGGGCTGGGCGCCCACTGCTATCGGGTACTCCATGCAGGGTCTCGGCAAGTTTGGCTTGTACGAGCTCTTCAAGATTAAGTACGGAGAGTTCATGGGAGAGGTAAGAAACTGATTTTTTTTGTCTCAAAATGAAAGCTTATTTCTTTTTTTTTTTTTTTTTGCTTTTTTAATTTTTGCCAAATAAAACAAGGTACATAAATTATTCTTTAAATAACTTTTTTTTCGCAAATCTAACGCTTTGTTGTTAGATCTAACGCTTGCTTGCTAGATGTTTAAAGTCGCATTTCTAAAAAATGTTATTACTCATTCCCTTAATTGTGAAAAAGCAGATGAATTTTTTTTTAATTTCTGTTTTTGACAAACTTTGTGCTTTTTTCTTGCCATTTTGAAACCGTATTTGTAAAATAAATATAATGCAACTCTTTCAATTTCCTTATAGGAAGCTGCGTACTTGTACCGTACGAGTTTGTACCTAGCCGCCAGCGCGTCGGCCGAGTTCTTCGCCGACATTGCGCTGTCTCCCATGGAGGCTGCCAAGGTTCGCATCCAGACCATGCCCGGTTTCGCTTCCACGCTCAGAGGGGCGCTGCCCATCATCTACAAACAGGAGGGACTGGGAGGGTGAGTGCCCTTGGTGCCGACCAACTTATTCCAAGTTTAGGAATCGTTGTTTCTCAGGCTCGCGAAAATATACTCGCGAGAATAATAAAATATTATTCTGTAGAACTTGTTCTTTGTTGTGATGACAATTTTCAAATTTAATGATCTCATTGTTTTATTCCTTTTATTAAAAATATTCAGAGCTTTCTCTTCTTTAACAATATAAGTATTTGGGGTTTTTGTACACTAATGAACCAATTTGAAAGATTATTATTATCAGCAGCAGCATAGACCATTTTTTAGCCTGTTTTTGGCAATTTTCAGTGAATAATACTATAGAAGATTTTGTGCTCCTTGTCTTGTTATGGCAATATGCAATATGCGAACACCCAGGGGTAGCATAAACGAGAGAAGGCGCCGGGACCGACACGCAACGGTCGACTCCATTCCGACTGGGCCAAGACGAGTCGTAGTTCTGTCCAATTGACTCATTGTTTGGTGTGGTTTTTTTTTTTGCTGGCAGATTCTACAAGGGTCTGGTGCCCCTGTGGATGAGGCAGATTCCGTATACCATGATGAAATTCGCCTGCTTTGAGCGCACCCTGGAGGCGCTGTACCAGTTCGTGGTTCCCAAGCCGCGCGACCAGTGCACCAAGTCCGAGCAGTTGGTGGTGACCTTCGCCGCCGGTTACATTGCCGGCGTGTTCTGCGCCATCGTCTCGCATCCGGCCGACACGGTCGTGTCCAAGCTTAACCAGGATCAAGGCAGCACAGCTATGCAAGTGGCCAAGAAATTGGGCTTCGCCGGTGAGTTGAGATTTTCATGATAACATTTGTTTACTTAACTCGTACATCAATAAAAATGTGTAGATGGATTGAGAGAACAGGCCAAACGTCTGCTGGCAGTTTGACTAAATACCTCAGGGTGAAAGTAATTTTTTTTATACTTGTTGGTTTTTTTAGCTTGCCACAGAATAGTTTTAAAATAAAATAACTAATTAAATTATTGAGTTTTCTAAACGGGTACTTTCATCTGGCGCTCTTCAGAAGCAATAGTGTAGAGGTCTTCCATAAGACCAGAGGCTTAATTTAAATATTTTGGTGTTTGTAATAAAATTTAATTATTTTTGGTATTTAAAAGCTACTGCGAATTTAGTGATAGTCACAGATTAGTTGACAGAAGCTTCTAATCCAGTCGCTGGGATAATGAAATGAAATTATTTAAAAATTTGATAGTCTACACCTGACGCTATTTTGACTTTGACCTTTTCTCTCGATGGTTTTGATAAACACGCTCCTTAGATCCACTTTCGGGACCACCGATCACTCCTCAAACGGAGGAGTGGTTCAGGTCCGGCAACTTCGGTTGTTCTCGATCGAAAGTGAATGAGTCATAAGCGTGTGACAGCAATATACCTCCGCTGGTTGTCAGTACTGCCGTTGGCCTCGGCTTCGACGCATACGCGCTCTCTGCCGTGTCGTCTGACCGTCGTGCCTTCGGTGGGTTTGGCAGTTGGCGGGGACAATCATTATTGTACAGTACGATGTTGACTGCATGACATTTTTTGAACATGTAAATTAACAGCTCTATTCCATTTTCATTTTCTCGCAGGTATGTGGAAGGGTTTGGTTCCCAGGATCATTATGATCGGTACTCTGACTGGACTCCAATGGTTCATCTACGACGCGGTGAAGGTCTACATGGGAATTCCTCGACCTCCTCCCCCGAGCATGCCCGAGTCCCTCAAGAAGAGGCTGGCAGCGAAGCAACTTTGATTCGGCATCCACACTCAAGCACTATAAAATTGTTCCCCCATCATTCTTCCTTTTTCGTTAGCGACTATCGACTTCGCACTTTCAAAAAACCAATACTTGGTTAGCTCGGAGATTATTCATACAGTAATGCTATGTGGCTTGTCTAGAGGGACGAGCTGCGTATTTCACAGAATGTAATCCTGCGTTTTAGGCATCAGTGTAGATAAGTTAAATATTTTTTGGGGGTTAATAATAATATTAATAATTATAGCGTGTCCCGTTATTTGATTGTCGTGTAGGCTACATCGCGCTAATAAAAGAAACTTAAATTTTATTTTGTGGCGTGGTTCAATTTATTGAATGATGTTTTGAATTTTTTTAGTCTACTTTACTAAACTTACATTTCAGGTCTCTTTTGTGAATCAAAATTTGAAACCTGCTACTCTTCATGAAATTTCAACAGTAAACAATAATTTACTGTTAATTAGTTTGAAATCTGTCGGATATATTTGAAATGTCTCAAAATTAACAGTAACCAAAATATGTCAAAATTTAAGCTATTAAAATGTACGGAGCAAGTGAGAGATCATCGTGACAATGGATGAGGACATTCAAATGATTTATTTTATGCAATTGATTGATTCGCCAATAAACCACCAGTATTCGCATCTTAAAGGAGACTCATGTGTTGGAACGGTTAAATCACTGAAGTGAGTAGCACTTAATGCTTCTGAATTTGTGTGTGTGTGCACTATTCACAGGGTCACATTTTCACCAGTAGCCCGAATGTGAATAAAATAAAAAGAGACCGATCGCCGCAGCTCAGGCTGTCTCATTAAATATATGATGACTAACAAGGTAACGTCACAGATTACGAAAAAAAAATAGGAAACTCCGCAAATAAAACAATATGAAGCGCTGATATGATTTATTACAATAAAAATCTTAAATTAAGCTGCAAGATCAGCCAGGTAACCAATGTGTAAAAATTCAATAGATATTTTTTTAATGCGTACGATATTAAATAGACCACTGAAAAAAATTGCAGCGTGCATTTGGATTGTCTGAACGCCCTTCAGGACGCGCGCACACATAAAACTGCTTATTAAAGGTCGGTCCCGCCTTCTTCACCGTCTTCAAGACACCTGGCTCACGATGCCCCTTACACAGGGGAGCCGGTTTGGGACCCTTGAGGAGTGACTTCCACGCAGCTTGCACCGTAGACCGTCTTTCGCGTTCTTCTTCGAAATCGCTCGGATTTTCACATTTGAACCGGGCTTCAACGGGATCGTCTACTTTGCTAATCGGAATAGCTTCGCTTTTCGGTACGTTGGTTTTTATGAAAGACGCCATCGTGGTTTGCCGCTTTCGTTTCACTCCGGATGCGATGTCGGTTTTAACGGCGACTGTATTAGCTGTTGTGGCCTTTTGTGGATATCTTGGTGGCGGTGCTACTGCCCCGAATTGGCAGCTGCGATCTTTGGATTTGAGAAATGTCGACAGTTTCGTTTGAGTTCCGGCAAACTCGGGCCAGTATTTGGTGCAGATGGATGGAGGAACCGTGGCCAGCAGTGTCGGTTCGCCTCGCAGGGTGAGTAAGATAGGGCAGTGGTCGGAGCCCTCCACTTCCTGTAAGATGACGCTGTCCGCCACGGAGGTTAGCACCAATTCCTTGTTGGCGAATGCGTAGTCGAGTCTGGTGCCGTAGTTGGTCTGTCTGGCCCCCGTGACGGTGCACCAGCAGGTGAAGGCATCTTTCTGATCGGGATGGAAGTGACGAAATGTGTCCACAAACCTGGCACCTTGATAATATTCCAGAAACAAGATAGGAATTAATAATTGAACAAATAAAATAAAAAAAAGTTCTCATATTTACAAAATTTATAAACAAACGAGGTAAGTGACGAAGTTTGTACGAACCGATGGCTCAGTGGGTATGGGGACATGCTACGAAGCCAACGGTCCCGGGTTCGATTCCCGGCG
>JAUJYS010001486.1:0-17310 GCA_033995665.1 Melogona broelemanni | reverse complement strand
AAGTATATATTGATATTTTCGACTGTTGAGGGACATGCCTGCAGTCGTCTATATTTTTTATGTATTTCCTTCTGTTTGACTACAACTGCGCTCCTTTAGGTCAGTTCCCGCAAATGTCCGTTTGATGTCATCGTGAACGTGATCAATGAAAAAATGTGAACCATTCACCACCACTCGGCCATGTTTTCATAAATATTTTTTAATCGAATGAACGGAAAAGGGACCAGGTTATTTTTGCAAAGGAACTACGAAAGCTCAGGTTCCTTTCAATTTATGTAGGAACTGGAACGGGAACTGGCTCTTTTTTCATGGGAGGAACGGGAGCTGGAACTCATACAGTACAGTGCATAGCGGCATAGTGGCACGTATAGGCGAACTGACGACAGCGCCGTCTGACGAGCGCGGACAAAAGGTAGTTGCAATTTACGCAATTACGGTAGTCGGTATCAACAACAAGACAGGGCCTAAGTATAGGCTACATGCGCAAATCGTTTCGGCCTCCAGACGTATAATGCACGTCTAGAGTGAGGGAAACCGGCATCGACGTACGGTGTGGGGGGGGGGGGAAAGGGAGAAAAAGAGAGACCCTCTGGCCAATCGCGAGCCAGACAGTCATCACGTGCTTCCGTTTCGACCAACCGACGAGATCATAGTTCACCGCTCGAACGTGACGTTTCGAAAAAGAAAAACCGCCGAGAATCGGTTGCGCGGCATGATTAGGCACTTTGCACAGGCTTGATGCTTAACCTTTCTTAGCAAGCATGAATGGGTGTTCGTCTA
Organism: Melogona broelemanni; assembly: GCA_033995665.1. Taxonomy (NCBI): domain Eukaryota; kingdom Metazoa; phylum Arthropoda; class Diplopoda; order Chordeumatida; family Chordeumatidae; genus Melogona; species Melogona broelemanni. The sequence continues at coordinate 16,530 of JAUJYS010001486.1, read as the reverse complement.
AAAATCGATTTCAAAGATGAAGTTGTGAATAACGGCAAACGGAATTGGATGACTCGGCGTAGCCTAGTCATTAGAGATACGGATTTGTAATGTCGAGTTCGATTCCCGGCGCGGGTTTATTTTTCCTTCTTTTGAGAAATAGTTGATTTAAAAAAATTGAAAAATTCCAAATATCCCCCAAAAAATGTTTTCTCACAAATTGAGACAATCTCTTATAATTTAAACAAGAATATTATTGAAACTTTTTCTAAATTTCACACATAGGAATTTTTAAATGTAGGAATTTTTTGTTTCTAGATGCATTTCTAGATGCTAGAGCGCTCCACAAGTGTTTACTCAAGAGTCCGCTGCACGACAATTTGTCGATGAAACGACCTAGATCGCCAAGAATAAGACTCAATCCTCCGACGATCCAAAAAAAAAGGATCCTCGAACAAACTCTTGGCCACTGAAGGAGTTTATAATTTTTTTTGGCCACTGCGATCATCAGCTGACGCTCGAAAAGATCACCGACAGAGCTCGCGAGCCCAAGATCGGCGATTACGCTCGGCAAATCTAAACGTCCATTACGCAAATTTACTGTTACGTAAGCCGAGCTTAATAACGCCTCCTATGTAGAAAATTTTCCTACAGGCTGCTAATTATAATGGTGGAACACTCCGTGAAGGCGCCTATCAATTCATAATGTGACGGAACCACGCTGCGTTCAGGTAGCCGGCCGTCGCAAACGATACAACGACTATGAATAATTTGCATTTTGAAAGTCCATAAGCCGTGAGAGAGTCAGCAAGTTTGCAGCCATGGATCGCAGCGGATACAGGGTGGCTATAAATAAGGTGCCGGTGTCATAGTGATTAGCGTGTTCATATTTTATGCCGGTGATCGCGGGTTCAATTCCCGACCGAGACCTCAGGAATTTTTTCGGGAGATAAAAATTTGTATACACGCGATATGCACAAAGGTGTGTGATCCACGTTCCTCTACGTTGTCAGGTTCACATTCAAGTTTCCTAAATAGCCTAAGCTAGGCCAAATTATCAGATCGACCTTTATTTGTTGTTATCAATTCAGTTATGTACGTACGTAGCGTAGCAGGGGTAAAAAAAATTATTTGACCCCACCATAGGCTTCTCCGGGGCTGCTTGCGGATAAACATTGCGTTCTAGAAAGGTTCACGCCCATCTCACAGGTGTTCAACAATTTCAAATGTGTTGTGCAGGGTGCGTTTAGCTATCGGCAACGCGATTATTACGTCTGCTATCTCAAAGGCCCAACGTGTGCCAATCTGAAGTTTAATTGAAATATCTCGAGCAAGCTCAAGCAAAAAAATCGCTTTGACGAAGGATAAATTATTTTAACCAACGCTGATTCTCAAAGGAAAATAAGAAGAACCATATTCGACATGTGCCCGGGTTGTTTACGGCCCGCTACTGCAGCAATTTGTGCAAGTTGGGGAAGAGGTTGATCTGGTAAAGAGGGGTGAAAAGACTCGATATAATACAAGTATAATGATCGGCTAAAAAAAATCACCCAAGAAAAAATAGCGGCCCCCGAGAAAGACCCTATCCGCCGTCGCGAATATCGACGATGAATAAAAAAATAGCGTGGTTAATTGGCTATAAAGCTAACGCTTGTAACGCCCGAGGACTGCGCACGCTCATGCAGTTCATGTATCTTGTATGGCAGTACGGTAGTACGGCATCAACAGTAAGCACGTATATAAACCGTATATAAATAATCTGTCGGGTTTATATCGGCCATATTGGTAGATTATACCTGCTTAAGTCTAACGAGGCTCGGGCTTCGACCTTGGCTACCAGGCGTTCGCATTCCAACGCAGTAGGGGACGATGTTGGGTAGGAGGGGAACGGAAAAGTTCCGTTCCGAGGAACTGGTTCCTTTTTTTTAGGAACTTTGGAATGTCTATATTCCGTTTAATTGGAAATAACGTTAGGATCGGTTAAGTTCCTTTTCTTGGAAACTGGAACTTTTATTTGGAAAATAGGAACTTTTTTATCCCCAGCAAAACTGAGATGGCGGTGCATACAGGACAGGGTGATTTAGGAAACGCAGTATCGATTTACGAGTACAGTACATTGTGATTTAAGAAAAGCAGTACCGATTTGTATTTTTCTTTTACAATGATCTGTATCCCTTGTCAACATGTAATGCACGATGCCAACATGTGATGGACACATTTTCAGCAATACCGGAATCGAATCCGGGGCCGCTACACCACAGCCGGTTGCGATACCGACCGACTGGGCTACGACGAGTCGTACATTTCCAACCACCAATATCTCCCGAAAATATATCCTGTACAATATACAGAGAATAATTAATTACACAGAACACCAACAGAGGGCACCAGTGTCAACAGGCACTGGAGCGGTGGTACTTGCTAATTTGGGTCGATGGTGAATAGGAATAAATGCGCGCATATTTGATATCACTCGTCACACCCACCGTGGTCGTCGCGGCGCTGGGGAGATATATTTCGAGGACGGAATTGCCGTTCAAGCTAACCGTAATGGCGCGACGCTCTGGGCACGAGAGAGAACTTCGCGAACCTCCTCTCCAAGAGCCACACGACGCGTCAACCGCCGTTCCCCGAGACCCCGACCACCCCGCTCAAGAAATGCGGAGAGAAACAGAAGGGGCGACCGCAACATGTCCCGTCGCCCCGGACAACACGTATTCGAGAGACCGCACCGTGCCCACCGCCACGCAATTATGTCGCGCACGTGCAGGGATGTCAGCCTCTGCGGGCCTTCCGTCGATAGAAATAGCTGTGAGAGGGACGAGGTCCCTCTCACAGCTATTCTTACATTGTAGACGTCCTAACCCCCTATTAATTAGAAATAGCTGTGTTCTTATACGTAGTGGGTGCGTGACCAATGTTGGGTTCGTTCCTTTTGAAAAATAATCCGTTCAAGTTGTCGTTTCTCTTATGACAAAAGGAACCTGTTCCAGTTCCAACATATTTAAAAGGAACCTGGCCTTTCTTAGTTCTTCTCTAATGAAACTGGCTGTTCCTATTTCCTTTTCAAAAGGAAACTGGAACTTTCTTATTAGTTCCTTTACCGTTCCTTCGATTAAAAAATTATTTAAAAAAAAAGATCCGTATGTATAGTGCGAATCTTACTGAAAGCAAATATTCGCGCCGTAAAGGCCTAAATTTAAGACCCCTGAATACGCAGTGTCAGGTGTTAGACGCGCACCTTCCACCTGGAGGCTTCAAAAATAAGATCTAATCAGAGCCAGCCCGAATAACAAACCCTTTCTCCACCCACCAACCCTTTTTCCAGCAACTCCCCTCTCCCTCCCCGTTCACACTGGACATTTTTACAAAAGCCTTGAACAAATTGCGCGCGCCGATAGCCTTTCGACTCGTTATGAAACATGACAGCGGCAATTAATTTACGAACCGAGAGAGCGCAAGTGTTCTTTTTGGTACGTGTGTGACACGCGAGCGAGAGGCCGTGTGGCGATAGTTTTAAGCTTTAACGCTTTGCGGGGGGGGGAGGTGATGGGAGGTGGAGATTTTTCGCACAATATGGTTGGACTATTTTTAGTCAGTCCGCCGTTTCGTCGCCACTAACCCGTTGAAAGACCGCTCTTGGATGCGCGTGGCGCGAAATACACCTACGTCTTGTAGACTCGTCTTGAAGACGCGTGTCTGTTGCTGTCATCATCAGGGAAACAAACACATGTGACTGTTGCTCCGTTGGGGAAATCCTGTATTCATTACGACAGTCACAGGCCTTGTCTATAACAGATGGTCTCGTTTCCCAAACTGTGCTCCGCGGCTACTCCTTGAAAATAAAATAAATAATAAATCGCAAATAATTTATATGCCACGGGACTCCGCCATTACAATTGGTGGCCTCTAAGTGGCTCAGCCATTGAAATTGGTTCTAAAAAGGACTCTGCTAAACAAAAAAGTTTGGGAAACACTGGTCTGATATTGACGATCGCGGCGCACCATCGCGTACTAACTTATCAATACATTGTGGCGTAGTAGTTAGCGTGTTCGCCTTCAATTCCCGTGATGGCGAGTTCAATTCCCGACCACAGCGTGACTACCGGAATTTGTGCAGTCCTTCGGAATGGAAGTAAAGTTGTGGAACCAGTGTGAGTACTCTGTCTGGAACACTTTAAAACTCCTTATCTCGGTTAGAAGTCTAGGCTTGACCGAATTATCTGGTTGCCATCTGGGGAGAGGAATTCAATTGCTTAAATATAATTTCTTGTCTGAGACAGTGGTGCTAACGTTTACCAGTCTTCTGTGCAACGTCTCTTCTGCAAGTTCAGTTTTGATTTCCTGATCTACTATTATTTGTGAAAGCCATTCAAGTGTAATAAACAATGATTTATACACCAACAACTGAAAGCATTCTGATTTCCATTTGATACAGTGTTTCTACAGCTTCCAAATAGGTTAGTTTGGTACCTAAACTGCAAGTTGGCTGAACAATTCAACAATAGCATAGTAGCAGTAAATCTAGTAGTTGTGGGGAAAATTGGACCTCATCGTCCACGAATGAACAATTGACCCACGTCATAGCCCCTCTTTTTTCGGCTATACTGTTGCATAATTAATCAAAGCAAACGTTATTTTTCCGGAAATAAACATTTCATCACTTTTTCAATAAATGATCCTTTCAATAAATGATCGGATACAAAATTAATCTGTATTATTAATATGAAATTAATATCATCAAATTATATGATTAAATTAATATTATAACTTTTTCAATAAATGATCAGATATAAAATTAAATATGTAGCTATCTGTAATTTGAATTTATTTTTCAGATCATGGTTCATACCATAAGTTTTGCTTAAAAACGTATGAATATTTAATTGAGAAAAACTGATTCAACGTAAGTAAAATCAACAAATTTAAAGTCCGATAATAAGACACTTTTAATCCATCAGGTACAGAGGAAACAATGTATGAATATTTGCATGCGTTTAGACAAATGTCTGGAGCTTGGCTAGTAGATTTTGTTTTTCGGTGTAATCCCTTTCTTTTCGCATTATTTTGGTCTCCCACTTTGGTATGCACCACCACGACGTCCGTACCAGACAGACGTAAACAAGTTCCGTTGCCAAATAATTTCAACTTTTCGGTCGAACCCCCACCGACGGCGTTAAGTTAAGTAAACGAGCCGTAACCGAACGGAAGTTCGACCGACCAGCTTTCTCGCTGATTTCGGGGAAATTCGGCTGTAATTCGATCCGAATCGAATAAACAGAGAACGCCGACAATTTATTTACCCTCTTTCATTTGAGAAAAACTCACACGAACTAATGGCTAAATGTTATTGCAGTGTGAGTGTGGAAACTGCGGCGTTGTTCTTTTCCATTCGTAAACGCACGATGCCATCTAGCGTTCACCATTCCAAATAATCAAGACTTTCTTGAGAAACCTAGACACGCCTAGGTTCCTTTTCTTTGGAAGGCACTTTAGGAACGGATCGGTTTTTTTTTTCTTCTTCTTTCTTATTTGTTGAAGAACTGGAATGGAGAATCCTTATCTATAACGGGATCTGGTTCTTTTTTCACAGGAGCAACAGGAATTGGAACAAGTTCCTTTCCAAAAGGAACGAACCCAATACTGCAAATAATCGATTTTTTTAAACTGTTAAATGGGCTTGCGAACGTTTTAATTTGATACCCTCAGAGGTTCTTCTGGTAATTTTCCCGAACTTAGGTAAGCATCTTTAACGTGTCCCTCTTTAACGTGTCCCTCCACCCTTAACTTGGCCTAAATACGATGTGGATTCCAGCCAAAAATAATATAGATGGGAAAAAACCCGCTATTGGTTCTTCTCCAATTTTTTTTAATAGATCTGAATGGATGAAAGAGCGTGACATCACTGATCAAAAATATTGACATGGATGACCAAAATGACACACCAAATTCTCATTAAACGGCGATTAGAGCTGACGAGGCGTAGTAGCATAACCCAAAGAAGAAAAAAATTCGCCAACGTCTTTTAACTCTTCGCTCGGCAATCGAAGCGGCTGAGAAAGAATTTTCTCGCTATATCGCGCTGTCTGGCACATGGCCCAGCAATAATTCCGTTGCGCGACGCTCCTTTCGTGACCGCCCACTGGGCTAAAGAATACATCCATACGAATGCCGTATAGATGGCGTATATAGGGTGACTGATCAGGGCGGCATAATTAAGTCACGTCCTTGTCTAGAAAATGTGCTGCTCCGTAGGCGGTCGTAATTTGAAATGGTCGGGGTAGCCACAACGACCCGTCCCCCCACCGCCCGGTCATGGCATTTTGGACGACGAGTTAATTTGGGGCGATATTCGGGATACAAAATGTAAAATTATTTATTTTTAGGAACTAAACGGAAAAGTTCCGTTCTTAGGAAACGGTTCCTTTTTGTTTCCCTCTGTTTCTTTTCCTGAAAAAACGAAGAAACGTTAGGAACGGTTCAGTTCCTTTTTTTTTTTAAATTCCTATTTTGTGTACAGGGGTTTTTTTTTGCCATCTAACTTTTAATTTTTTACGTGTGCAATTTTCCTAAGTGTGTGGACAGCAGAACAATTGTATAGCCATTTTATAGCATCAAACAGAAATTGCTACAGATTTTAGATCTGTGTCCGCAAATCCGCATGATCAGTTCTCGCAAATGTATATTTGGCGTCATTTTATAGGTTTCTTTTCTATAGGGTCTGGAACGGGAACGGGTTAATTTTTTCAGGAGAGGAACTGATTCCTTTTCAAAAGAGACAACCCTAACACTGAAAATTATCAGGTCAGCCCCAACAGGAGGCTAATAAGACCATCTTAAAAGCAGTTTCAAAAAAGTATTTTTTGGTTTTTTCCCTATATTTTTATAACTTTGGCTTTATAAACGCCAAAGCATCCCCAAACATTGTGAATTTACGTATACAGGTGCAAAAAAGCATTGTGAATTTTTCTTTCGAATTCATACGCATGCATTTTATTGATTTTATTTTTGTAATTTTTATTACAGAGGCCATATTTTTCTCCCAGTAATCCCAGTATTAACGTTTACGTGCGCTTGAAAGCTTGCTATCTATCGTACGTGTCAGCTTGAAAACAAAAGCATTGTTTTTGTTTCACTCGCGTCACGTGTGATGGGGGAGCGATTCGGGCGCTGGAGGTAGTTTTGGCGGCATGCGCGTCTCAACGATTTGCCGGACTTTTTTTTTTCGAGAATCGCTGCGCTCGAATCATGATAAAAAGTATCGATGTTTTCGCCGCAAGTTTGGACTGCAGCATTTCGGGTGCATAATTTTCTTGACATCATAAACGAGAATAAATAACATTTTACAGAATCAGAGACCCCAGTCGGATATTTAAAAATCCATTTGTGCCTGTTTGTACTTTTTTTTACACTGTGTGCCAGTCTCGTACAGTTCAATACTGCATTCGATAACATATTTCGAAAGTGAAGGCGAATAGTTCGTTGTAGCCCAGTCAGCATTGCGACCGTCTGCGGCGCGACGATCCCGAGTTCGATTCCCAGCGTGGTCTCTTGTTTATTTTATTTATTTATTTATTTATTAGTGGGGAAATTTTCCACTGACTAAAGTTAATTTCATTGACTACAGGAGATTCTGTGCACCTCGTGCTGCTTTTACGAGGGCCACATTTTTGCCAGTACCCCCAGGATTGAAGAAACGAGAGACCGCACCGCTGCAAGCCTCATCTGGTAGAAAAACCGACTGAGCTACACGGATCGTACAATTCTACCGACATCATTCGATATACGATCATGGGGTACTGGACAAAACGTGCCCCTCACATATTGCCAAATCAACACGAGGGGTACAAAAAATTTCCCGTTGTACTATACACACAATGATTGCCGTTAAAAATGGAGAACTAAATAGAATTTCGCGGATCATTTGAACAGAGCGTTTGTGTAAGTCATTCCGGGGGTTACAAAATTGAGCCGGTGGGGTCACCCTGATTCATGACGACACAGGGCGACACGTCGGTGAATTTCACTGCGTAGGCGCGCATATGCACGTTGAGAGAAAAGGAGCATAAAGCGTCGGAAAAACGAGGCAATAAAAATCAATGAAACTCGAGAGGCTCCGGGCCGAAGCGGCTAAAAAAAAAAGACATCCGCGCCCAAAAAAATCATCAATGATATGAAAATAATTCTGTCTTACCTGATATCGCTGACAGGACAGCGCTCTGCAACTGGACAGCCGATATCCGGTGGTCGTGCTGCTGCTGGTGGTCACCTGGACCGGAAGTCATCATCATGCCGTTGTTGCCGTTCTTGGCGGCGGACCCGTTGTTGACCAACGGACCGCGGACGTCGCCGTTGTCCAGCAGGCCTCCGACACTGCACTCGCCTTCCGATTCAGTTGCCATGGCGGAGCCGGGTGGAGATGGCCAGGACTGACCGTTGCCGGACTGCTGGAACGGAACTACGCTGTTGGTGGTGACTGATACTGGACGCTGGACTGGAACGCAGTCGGTGCCGTTCATGGTTTAGCCGTATGGTGGGAGGCGAGGGGGATATTTGGCGCGGTTTACGGTGAATTGGATCACGAGATTGAAACCGAATAATTTATTTTTTATCGGAATCGATTGCTCATGTTCGGATTTGCCGTCGGTGATTGTGTCGGACGTTTGTCAATATTCTTATTTAGTCAATAATTAAATCGGCGATGGTTTTTTTTTTCACTTTATCGTGTCGACTATATTTGCGCCGGGTTTTGTTAGCGCGTTTGCTATTGGAAGCGCGGGTCGATTCAGCTCGTCTTTAACACGTCAATAGTGGCGGGGATTTTTTGCCGACGCTCTAACAATCCAGCGCGATCGTGTTGTCAATTACTCGAAAGGAGGGAAACTGTCAGTGGTGGGCCAACCGTGTGTTCCCTCAACAATCGGGGCGATGCTCCGCTTTATTTATTTCGGTCATCGATTTTTCGACGCGGTTGATTTTCGTAACGTGAGGTAACCCTCGACGCTTCTGTTCGTCGAACCCTCGATTGACAATCCCCGGGTTTCGATTTTTACGGTCGAATCTGATGCGCCAGAACCACTGTCAAATGTTAATATTGACCGATTTGTTTGGCGGGATCTTGAGTTTTCTCAATTTTGAACAAAGACTGAGGTTACGTCGATTATAAATTGTCAAAGCACCGTCACCAAAGATGACTAAAACCTCTTCGAAATCAATAAACACACACCTTCGTTTCTATATTTCCGGTAGGAATCCAATGACAATCCAATGTCGTTCCCAAATCTCGCTGGAACAAACCCGAAAATTTGAAGACTTGTCAAACCCGGCGCTTGACAGATTCAACCTCGGGTGTGGATGTCAGACACAACTGATTCCCCAACAAAAAGCACGCGCGAAAACACAGTCTCAAAGCGTGGATTCCGCGGGATAATAACACAGTATCGGGTTAGCTCGAAGGACTCACCCTGGATACATCTCGTTGCCAACTGACAAACCCGCGCGCGCTGTTCGACCGATTCAACCGCATCACCGCTAGGTGGCAGCACCGCCGATTGAGACTCCGGCGGAACGACGTTTGATTGGTGACTGGATGCACGGCAGCGACAACGACCATTGGTCGAGAACGAAATTGGTGGTGATGAAAATAAAAAAGAGAGAGAGGGTCGTCAGTGACGTGATGACATGTCACTGATGGTCGAAAAAGACGTCCTCGCGTGTCTATGTGACCACGGGTTTTTTTTTTCTTATTTCCTCCGCGTGCACTATTTTTTTATCGCTCGCTAACACGGCATCTGCGGTTCGATTCTGGCCGAAACTGTCTCGGTGAAAACGTCTCGTAAGTGCGGGTTAGAGGAAACTCCGCCAGCTGGTTGTTCGACAGCCCCCTCTCCCGGAAATTAACTTGTCGATAACAGCCTGTGATCATCCACGAAGTAACTGGGTATACGACCCGAAGCTAGGCAATTTCGATTTTTTATGTCGCGCAAGAATGCTCACCGATTTTGATGACCGGGAATTTCTCGTTAGCAGCTTGTTTTCAGAGTGTCGAACGCACGTCGAAACTAATCACAAGTAAAATTCGTATCGCTGCGAGATTTGGTCGACACTTTACACCCACTACAAGTGTACAGGTCGCCGACAAGCCACGCCTGATCTCCGGCCACAATTAAATCGCGAACTCCGCGTTCGGAGATGAGGTTGACGGGTTCAGGGGTTCGGTTTCGCCACCGGCCGCCGACTTGGCAGACGGAATCGTCGGCATGAAATTGTAGACGCGAAAGGCGGCGGGGAAAATGACTGTAGCGTCGGTGGTTTTGTTTTGTCGGCGCGGTTTTTGCGGGATAGATGTTGACGCGGTTTTCTCTCTCGAACGGCGGCGGGACCCGACTCGCGTTGAAAGCGGCGGCGTAGCGACTGACGTGCAAGATTCGGGTGGGAGATGCTAGCTGCGCTCTCGGAGAGCGGTGTTGTAGAACGATGAGCTGCATGGTGATGCGCGCGCGCTTAAGGTGGGTCCAGATCTGTACCACATGCGCGTATCAGAGCACTGTGCTCTGTTCACAGAGCACTGTTCTGTAAGCAAACATCGGAGCTGTTCCCGCCAAGAGTCGGTATTTCCCCTATACATCATACAATGTGATACAGATACGGACAATAGAGACGAGCAGTTTTTTTTCCGTGATCACTGTAGGTAACGCGTCCCTGCCCTTCTAACGATTTTCGTCAACACGATCCTTCATCCTTTGCTATATTTATAATGCAAATAAATATGGAGGCAGAGTGGCCGAAATAAAAAGTCCAAGAACTTCTCAGTATTTTATGAACAATAGATTACTTTATTTACTTTTGTACTTTGCACATGTATTTTGGAATGGAGATTTTGATGATGCACAAACATGATCTTGAGCAGTCATTCTGGCCCCAGTTTGATACTGCGCGAGTCAATACTGGAAAATTGAAGATACGCAAAAATGGTACACCCATTTGATACTGAACCAGATATCCTCTAGTTGCTGATCGGTAAATGTTAATTTACCCTAACGAGCGACCAGAAAATACGGTATCGAGTGGGGTGCGTAGCGAAACTGACTTGACTAACCAAAAACATAACATGAAGTGACTAATCAGGTGAGACTGACTTTCGCTACGCGTCCCAATCGATACCGTATTTTCTGGTCGCTCGTTAGGCTAAATTGGACATTACGGCTGATCTGTAGAAAGATCGCGATCATGATACGCGAAGTTGATACAGGTATGGACCCATCTTAACTGTCGCGCTTGGGAAAAGCGAGAGCGGCTCTCCTCCCTCTCAGCCTGACAAATGGAGAAGATGAGGAATGTGCTGGAATAGATCGTTTGGAGCGGTTGGTAGCGTTCCGGCGAAAGGCGGAGCGCTCCTCCGTGCTGCACGTGCAAGTGTTCGGTCATCCTTTTGTCAATGAAATCGATTTTTGTCGACTCATAAATTATTGTCTTTGCGACAGTTTTCTGAATATCAACGAGGAATTAATTTTAATTTATCTCGATTGCATCAGCTGGCGTCTGGTTCAATTTATCATTGTGCAGCCAGCTATTGGTGTGACCAATTAAAAATACAATTAAATATATATATATTTTTTAAATAAACATTATTTAACGCGAGGTGCAGCCGTTTTTCTGTGGGTCCTGGAGAAAATGCACCTCGCGAAAAACGGCTGTTCGGACAAAGAAGATTCGCGTGACCCCACAGTTTGTAAACACTGTTTGTAAACTTGCGTATTTTCCATCTCTAGTTTACAAATAATTTATATACAATTCATCCCATCGAGAGCTTGTAATAGATGATTCCGACGTTAATATTAAATTTGTTATCCCATGAAGGTGCTATTTCCTGTCCTCACTGGTCGACGACAAAATTTTCATTGTAACTAACAATTAACTTATATTTGTTAGTAATACATAAATTTGTAATACTATAATATTATTTAGTGTACTAGTGATACATGAGATAGCATTCCATTTATTATTTATTATTTTTCACCAGAATGGGTATCTTTTTGCCTTTTTACTAGTTACTTATGAAAATACCTATTTTGGGTTTTGGGCGACAGACAACGTTGGAACTGCGTAGTATGTTAGCCGAATTCTCTTTGACTGAGGAACTCATCTGAAGAGCTGAAGCGAGCTTGTGAAGAGAGTAATCAAGAGATCGTCACTGGGGTCTTGAAGGCAGGGGGTGGCGGTGGGAGGGATGAGGGGGAAAGCTTGGCGGAGCCACGTAGGGGTAATGGATGGCGACACAAGACAAACGCGTGGGAAAAAAGTGGAGCTACAATAAATACCGCCAGACTCCCAGTGGCAGATCCGTCATTACCACCTGGGCTGCCAAACCTTTAGAAAATATTACGAATTGAGGAAGGCGCGGGGTTTCACATAGGTTCAGGCGAGACTTATGGTATCGATAAATTCTCGTGTTGGAAAAAGACGATTTATCAGTCTCGTTTCGGTCTCGGTCGACAATTTATTTTTTTCCGAAAAAAGGCAATCAAATATATTTTTTTTAAATATAAAAATTATAGACAACAAATGACCACAAGCAAGGCTTAACACTAAGGCCCATGCTTGTGGTCGGTTGTGTATTTGTATAATTGAACAAATATATATTTATATTTTTGATTGTTGAGGGACATGCCTGCAATCGTTTATATCTTTGTGTATTTCCTTCGATTTTTTAAACAAAGTACTATTTAACCAAAAAAAAAAAAAAAAAACCCGCAACTTAATGCTACCAACTGAAAGAGCGTGTAGTCCACCAGTCACTGATAGAGATGTACCGGTACATACGGACGGACACCATTTTTCCTTTTATATTTTAAGATTATTTACTCTCGCTCAAAAAAATTGTAAATGTAAATTGTAGTAACATTTGGTGTGCTTGTCCTTAGGCAAAATTTCCCATAGACGAATAGCGGAAAAATAAACAAGTTCCGGTACGAGAGGAGAAAAGACGAACAGAGTTTGTCATACTCTCCTGAAAAAAATAACTGTCTTTCCCCATCGGAACTTGTTTCCTTCTCATTTTGAACTTAAAGACGTCCTCTTTCCCGTCAATGTTCTGAGACAGTCATTGATCATTCAATCGTTTAGGCGCTTGGCTTTAGAAGTTAATTTCTAAATTTGTTGTCACAGACTGCCAAACATCAACTTATTTAATTTAAATTATTTTTTAAATTATTATAAAATAACATTATAATGATAATGTAAATTAATTTTGGGATCCCACCTGTCGATTATTCGATCCAGGAGTAATGGTGAAAACGTTTGCACCTGGCTACACCAATGACTGGCTGCAGAGTAAGTACTCTGCAGTCAGTCATTATTTTTTTACAATCAACGAATGCAGAGAACTATGTACCCCTCGTGTTGCTGTGACAATATCTGAGTGGCCCATTTTTACCAGTACCCCACGCTCGAATAAACGAGAGCCTGCGCCGGGAATCGATCCTGGGATCGCCCGCACCGCAGTATCTTGCCATACCCACTGAGCTAGACGGATCGTAAAAGTCATAACCGATCGATTCAGAGCGTCTCGTACAACAAAAAACGCACGAACTAATTGAATTTTCATCAACGACTCGTACCTGAGCAATATCGAGATAGTTGAGGTGCTGGTTGTTTGAGCGCTCCTGGGATTCACGCATGAACTCCTCGAGCGACGACTTGGAGGCCGCCATGGCGCTGTTCAGGTCCCGACCGTGACTGGCCAACTTTTCCACGCTCTCCAGCGACTTCTTCTGCGATTCCATCATGCGCTCTATCTTCGGGACGACCACGCTGGAAACGTCCACCAGCCGCCCGATGGTTTCCTCCGTTTGGTGGCGCCACAGGTTGCTCTTGAGAAAAAAACACATGTTTTGCGTGTGCGTGTAGAACCTAGGGGTGGTTGTGAAAGTGAAACAATTAGATTAACCGGGATTTACATTAGAGCTTTTGCTCGGCGAACAACTTTTACGAATTTTTTCAAGTGTACATTTCTTGAAAATATCGTGAAAGGTGCTCGCCAAGCAAAGATTCGCCGAATATATTAAACTGACGGTCAATTTTTTTTTCAGTGACTGCGAAACAGTGGTGCTTCAGGAGGATACGACCATCTAGCCCAGTCGGTAATGCTTCCGACTGCGGTGCGGACGGTCCCGGGTTCGATTCCTGGCGAAAAACTCGTTTTTCGAGCATGGGGTACTGGCGTCACCGCTGAGCTTGTCCAGAGACATTCCAAAGCTTAGGGGTGAAGGCAGCCTGGCTATACCAGATGTCTTTCCCTTCCCCTCACATATTATAGCGACACGAGGGGTGTAAATCCTGTAATGATTAGCACTACTGTGATTTAAAATAAAAAAAGAAAGATTATTGCAATGAGAGTTGCACCTCCTACTTATTAAGAAAGATTATGTACCATTCTAATACGGAATGCACATTTTATTTATTTATTCCGAATCACTGTAGTGAATAGCACTACAGGAGGTTATTGTACCCCTCGTGTCGCTGTGGCAATGTGTGAGGGGCACATTCCAGTACCACAGGATACAATAAATGCCTGCGCCGGGAATCGAATCCGAGACCACCCGCTCAGTAGAATGTGACCATATCCACTGAGCCACGGGGGCCAACCATTCAAGTTGCATTCGTTAACGTTAAAGCTCTTTAGTAAATCGTATGTGTCACGTTAGTTTATCCTTAGATGGCGCTGTCGCCAGCACCGATTTTACCACTACTACTTGTGACGACATCTGTACCTGTAGAATATACTGATTTTTCCGATCCTAAAATGGCCAAAATTTGGCAAATTATAAACCCCCTAGGGTAGTCAGGTTTATTTTTCTCCTTGAACTTTATTGGTCTTTCCAGTTTAAATTCGGTTCCACAACCATGGATTTATGTGAAATGGCCTTATTATTCAAATTGGCCTCACCTGGTATTTGTTTCTCATTAATCTAATCTTCGTTTTCTTCGTCTTGACCGTTAGATGGCGCCACACGTTTCGGCGTGAGAAACTTTAATCTCCTAATTATACTCATCTACGAAACTCTTTTTAGTTGCATCATGAATATGAATTGACGTTGTCGACGTCAAGTTCATGTTTGTACTGGGCGCTCTGTGTTTCGGCGCGCAACTTTTTTTTTGTTAACATTGTTGATCGAAACATTATAAGTTATTAAATTAAATAGCGCCCGATCATCCGCGAAAGACAATGGCCACTTTGTGCGTGGAACGAGAGACTATACTGGCTTTGTTCCACCGTGGAAGCACGGAATTAAAAATGTTCAATTAAGTTTGAGGCCGAGCTCGAGCTAGTCTCTTTCTTTACCAATTTTGGCACACTGTCATTGCCAAATTAATTATTCGGATGGGGGGGGGACGTCTTTCAGGGTTGGAAAAAATCATAGACGTTGCTGAACATGCTCGTCGTGGTCCAATGGATGTTGCAAATGATCGCGGTGTGGCGGTTCCGGGTTCGAATCCCGGCACGGGCTCTCGTTTATTCGATCCCGTTTTACTGGTAAAAAATGTGAGACTCTGGCATTTCTAATGGAACACGAGGGGTGTAGAAGATATATTTAAAAAAAAAAATAACTTAGGAGATCTTATACACTGGTGTTGGTGTCAAAATAATTCGATTACCTCTATTTTTACAAAGCGAATTTGAACTCTTTTAACACGTAATTAACCCTCCCCTTTTTTGTCAGTTACAAAACTTGTATCGCTGCCGATGTCGTGACCTCTTGCTGTTTACAGAATTTGTTTACTTAATTTCATGATACGATATGGGAGACCAACTGGACTTTTTGTTTGTGTACAACCAGTGAGAGTGAATTCCAGAATTTAAGAATTAGGGGTGTGCAGTCAGAGCTATGGTTCATATTATCTAATCGCAATATGCAGACTGGCAGGTCATCTGCTGACAGAAGCAGCTGAGGTCAATGTCAGCTGGATGACGGGGACAGAATGGCCCCAATTCCTGCAGAAATTAATTCAAACGTACCTCGTTAAACTTTCGACAGTAATTTGTTGTAGGTGGGTGGTTTATTAATAAATCATTCGATAATAAAATCAAATGTATGTAGCTGGCAACCAGACCAGCTGCTTCAGTACTCAGTCTGAAGGTATTTTGTTTGCTTTTGCGTGCCGCGGTGCGCGCGAGTGCTAACATTCGTCGACTGCAATATAAACTGCCTGACAACGATTAGGAGTGACGTGTGATTCATGACGTGTGTGTCAGTCTAAAAGACTTCCAACTCACCACTTTTAAAAAGGGCACTTCGAATTATTTCGCTCAGTCTTTGTACTCTGTGAACGGCGCTTGTATTACACCAAACATTGTTTACACTGGTACGTAAAATTAAATCGTGGAACAGCGAAATTGGGAATGGCTTATTTTATTCGTGTGTGATTTCGGAGAAAATTTAATTCCTCAAAGTGCGATAGCCGATATTTGATAAAAGATATACTCAGTATGTCGCGGAATGATTAAAACTAAGGTTGAATCCTATCGTCTATCTTTTTAACAAGCTATTG
>JAUJYS010001485.1:0-17312 GCA_033995665.1 Melogona broelemanni | reverse complement strand
ACTCAAAAATTATATTGAAAGATATGTATGACAATTACTCGTCGCATATGTTGCTGTTTTTCATCCTATTTTGGTCGAGATATCCGGATTTTTTTAAGAATTCTCCTTCGATTCGATTAAGTCAGGAAAAATGAAACACGCAAAAAAAAATGGCCGATCGTGATTCCAGAAAGTTTTTTAGTAGTTTTCCCACTGATAGCCACTTCTTCACTGTCAAGGAAATAAATGGTACGGCTCCTGACATTGCTACGTCATTTTCGAAACTCACGCGTAACCTCCGGCAATACCCTCTGAGACCGGTTGTGATTAATCCATTTCGTGTTTATTGCCTTAGTGCAATACATTTGTTAGACGTGTGCGCTCAGATAGCATTCCAGATAGTCAATTCGTCCGAGTTGTAAATAAATCGTTTCGATCGAAAATCTATCCAGTTGTAGTAAATATTTCGTTCTGGAAACTATCGGAGGTTTCAGTTTTTTGTACTATCGATCAGTGAGCTTTCTTGCAGCTCCCAGTAGAGATTTACGGCAATTGGAACCTACTGTATTATGCTAAATTTGGAAACGTGCGCCATCTAGTAGTTAAGTGCAGCGCGCATGGGTATTTAACACAGACATAAAAGAAATCGTGCGTTGCGCTCAATATATTGGAGAGAAAAATGTAATTCACCGTGATCGTGTTCATGTGAGATTTTGTGAAAGTTTTGATTGTAAATGTTGAACTCGCTCGCAAACACACAATTTTGTAGTTCTAGAATTGGAAATCCATTGTGCGGCTTCCACAGCTAGCTGCTTTTCCACGCATGCCTGACCATTTCTCTTATCAAGCCCCACTGATTTCTCTTTTCATTTTTGAAAGGCCCATAGAAAGTGGTCCTTCGGTTGCGCTTGCCCGCAGTTGAACGCGCTGTCCGCCAGGTGGTCATTAGTATGGCGCGAGATGCGCCCACTTTCGACGGATACAGGAAGTAGATTATCGTGACTTCAGCCTAGAGTGCGCGTTAGTTGAGCTCATCTCTGGAGCGAATAGAGCAGCACCGCGGAGAAAAAGGCCAGCTTTTATAACCAAAACATTCCAAAAATGTACTTCTTAGTAAAAAACTAAACATATCGAATAACTCTGCAGCAGATGCGAAAATTTCAGAAGTTGCTTTACTCCAATAAAATTATAAATTAAAATGGCTATTGCGACAAACTCTTACGCATGTACGTGCAAAATCAATCGTTTTCTTTTATGAAAACGTTTTTATAGTGATGCAAACCACCTGTTATCAAATGCACTAAACCAAAAATCATTAGTGTAAAATCCAAGATGAAATACGGGATGCGGAATATCAGTCAGGTACGGGCAAGTACGCCATACATTTTTATAAAATTTTATTTCGAAAATGCATATACACAAAATTTGTTCTTCGCTCAGAACGGCCAATCCTATGTTATCGTAAGGTAATTTGGGTACGTTGGCATCAGAAAGTATTTTTATGCATGTACTTTATTTGTTATTAACGTATTAAAGTTACACATCAGATAACGATAATTTTTATATTTCTGTTTTAATTAAACCGTCGACCATGTCCACCGATAATTCTATTCGATCCACCGAATCAAATATGGCCACCGCATATAGCAATTTGCTTTTTAATCTCATATTCGTGCACTAATCTACTCGAGTAATTAGCACGGATTAAATAATTAAAAAAGGTAAATATTTTTTTATTAAAAACAAATTACCCATTATAAGAGCTGTGTCAGGCGGTCAGTGGGAATTACAGTGACCTGTCGTCAGAAGACGCATGCAAATGCTGCAGAAAAATAGATCGGCGTCAATGCTCGATTCGCTTGGTCGCGTCGGTGCGCGTGGTACCAGCGAGCATCGGAAATTTCTAGATCGAAATAGACGAAGCGAATGGGTTGACAACCACATGTACGCTGCACTAGTAATGAGACTATTCGTTGGCTTTCTTTTTCGAAGCTCTCGAACCGGTTGAGCTTTCGATGATGGTGCCGGACATATAGAATTCGACATATACTCTTAAGACCACAAATCTTCAATTATTCGCACTCAAATTGACACACGGGCCGGGACTTTTACAGTCGAAACCATAAAATTGGAAAATCGCAGCACAATCCTCCGTTTCTAATCGATTTTAGAATATAACGTTTGGGGCAACTTTACGTTTAACTGTTCGAATCACCACAACATCTCATTATCGATTCATAAAAGTGGAGTTTACAAACGTACAGTACTTGAACGCGAAGAGCAACGTAAGCGTAACGAAAATGACATAAAATGACGTCAGGCATCGATTGGCGACGCTGATCGAAATTTCGTCTTCAAAAAGGCAACGTCGTGTCGTCAGTCCAGCGCCATGACAGAGAATAGCCGATACGCGAATCAAGTGTGTGGTTCGCCGGATGCAGAATCAAATTCGTACTGCTTTGTCACGTCAAATGAAATCACATTTTCTTTCAATATTAGGTGGGTTCTCAGGGGGATATAGTTGGGGTGTCAAATCACAGTGAAGAAATATTGACTTGACCAGCGAAAAACTTGTCAATAAATTTCGCAGGCAAAAGTTGTAGCTGTTGCTCCATTTCCGAATGGCATTTGAGGTTTCATGAATATCCCGAGCTAATGCGATTCCAGCTGTCGAGCACCATCCGACATCGGAGTCGTTGAACCAGCCGCAAAAACGCTCGCATTTATTCAGAGCGCGAACAAATGCGAGTGCTATTTTAGCATATAGCAATAAAGAAAAAGCAAAACAAGTAAAAAAAATAATGAAAAAAGAAAATTAAAAATAGGGCTGCGTGAAAGTGAATTTTTTTGACTGTCTACTTTTTTTCCCCAAATCGTCTTACCAAAAAGTTAATGTATGTGGTGGCGACATTTAGTAACTGTCCTCATTTCGAGTAACTCTTAGCATGCCAAATTCGGGGAAAACACTAATTTTATTTCTGGGCTATTTCGTGAAGCAGCGACACAAGAGCTGTGCAAACTGTGCTACCGTGTAAAGCAAATGTAAATTGCATTTCGAATGGAAATTGCAATAAGCTATGCCCAATATTAAATTAGAACAACTGCTTACTGCTCATGAATCAAACATGAAAAATGTAAAATGAATGCAAAATCATAATGAATGCTTTGAACATAAAATGAATCCTTTGAACTGAATTTACAGCGAAGAACTTTAATCATAATCGATTTTTACAAGAAACTGGTTTACCTTAGACTCAAACAAGAAATTAATAACGTTTTATTTTTAAAAATTTAAAAAGTCAGTCTTAACTTAAGGAAATTAACAAACTAAACTATCAAGTAAAAGCTGCTTCAAATGGATGGACTTACGGCAAATACAACGTACGTTGAACAAGGTCTCTCACCTACAGTGACTCTTCTTTTCTTTCCTTGATTCGGAATAGAACCATAGTGTTCTGCTACTGATTACAAGCGTGGAAAAAATCCACACCCATCCCCAGTTACTAAATTGTCGTTCTCACATTATAAAGCATTACCACCTTCAACAAGGAAATAATAATTCCTTTTTCACTTAACAAAAATTTTCCGGTTTCCTTTTACGACAAAAAAATTGATGAAAAAGTTTATGGAAAATGTCAAAGAACTCTGAACATTCATAATGATGACGAGCAGTAGACTATAGCTAATAAATAAATGTGAAAAAAATAGCAAGGAAAAAAACTAAAAGATGCTGAAATGTGAAATTATGACTAATTTTGGCTGAAATATACTTGTTTCAGATTACGCTGCGTGTATAAAAAATAAGAGTAATGAAAATGAGGGTGAGGACCATAGGAATTCAACAGAATCGAAGATTGGTGGTAAGCACAACCGCGGCTGGGAGAATATTTCACACAGAAAGTGATGGAAAACAAACTATGATCTAAGTGTTATATAACGACATTTTCATAAGCAACTAATAATTGTAACTGTAACAATAATTGCAATTATATTTGTAACAATAATTGTAAATACTTGTTTGCTCTATCAGCTTTTAAGACAAAAATAAATCATGTGACCTGCGTTAAATAATATAACGTCCATTTTTCTTACTAAAATCGCAGAAAATAAAGGCAAACCTATTTTCCAAGGTAAAACAGCCAGGGCAAGGATAAACAGCCAGGGTAGGTTCAATTGTAATTGAACGTGACTGGTTGTACTCAGTATATCACTTTTTCTAGCAATTGATAATGTTATGGATTTCGAAGTCAATAGCTACGCAAGATCAGCACCCTCTAACTGCTATCAATTTATTTTAGCTTTAAGACTCACCGCCCCTTGAGGCGCTGGTCTTAAATGATAGCATTCGAAATATAACTCAATGTAATACAAGGTGCAGTCAGTTTGAATTGCTTTCTTCTCAATACCTTATTCATTTAACTGTTTATAACTATATGAATTATTTATCTTTCATATTTTTAAGCGACGAACACCTGTTTGCCATGCAAGTGTTAATTGTGTGGTGCGGGGCTTCTCTAGCGCCCACGTGTTAAAAGTTCACTTGATCAAGCCTAGCGGTTGACATTGCTACGTACCGACAGGCAATTAAAAACTGGCAATTATTCCATTGTGATGATATGGAGCAAGGTGGCGAGCACACAAGACGCTAGACGTAATGACGCTAGTTTTTACTAATGCCGAGGCAAGGACGCGGTAATGCAAGTTTAACGGACGACCCCAACCTGATCCTTAATGGCCGGTAATGGCGAGTCATCACTCGCTTCGTGGGCCTGCCTATACCCTGAAGAGGCAATTTGCACCGAGCTGCTGACGGCCTTTGTCGGTAAGCCCTCGCCAAATCGTGAACACAATAATAATAACCACAAATTTTATCATTGCAATTATTATCAGTATTAATATTCATCGTATTCATGGGCTGTGTTCATAAAAAATGTTCTGTTTGACTAACCGCTATTTCTTTTGTTGAACGGTAGGAGCATAGATGCTTACGCGCAGTATATGCTCGATAATAAGTAGTCTACTTATGATAAAACTGCACCCTGCTGAGACCCTTCTGTAATAACTTGATAATAAAATATGCCATGAAATATTTTAATGAAAAATGGAACCATCTTTAACCTTTGTAAAAATTAGCAAAAGTATTTTTTTTCCAAAATTACCGTGACCAAAGTTCCGGCTGGCCAACAACAGTATCTCACTGATCAACACCGAACGTTTGTTTTTATTTGATTGGGATTCACCTTCATCTGTTGTGATTGTTACATAAACTAATTTGTAATATTGGGATAACCGCTGTCGTTCGAGAGATAATTTTTCGATTTTGTTTTTTCAATCTTGATATAATATATATAAATAAGTTATTCGACAAATAAAACAATAAAATTAAAATAATTCATGTGTTCAACAAACTATATGTTTAAATAATTGCAAAGTTCGCAGAACTATAAGATAAAAGGATTTTCTCTCCAACCGTTATCTGTGGAGCACGCCCAGCTCAACTGTTATTTCTGCGTAGAATCCTAAGCGGATATATAACTTGCGTGAGCCAAAAATGCGAAAAGGCTTGCGTCTGAATACAGGAGCACATGTATTACCAAGTTCAATATTAATTCTTAGATGCGAAGTGCTGATTGCTTATTAAGCGTAAGGATGCCATCTTGGAAAAGACGAATTTTTTTGTTGTCGTGATGCGTGAAGTCACGGTCTAGCATACACCCCATCCTGCCCAGGTGAGGCTGAGAACAAAACGCCGCGGGGGATGACGGTTATAAGTGAAGGCCAATTCGAAATAGACATGGACATATTTACATTCATATTCTATTAACGCGATGACGCTAATAAAAAGATGAGGCTATTTTTATGTTGATACAAAAATAATTATTAAATAGATGTGCACCTGATTTTTGATTCCATCAACATAAATATATGGTTATCGATACAAAAATAGCGATTATCACAACGTTGGTGCAAAATTATAAAATGTGTGTGGTTTAATTTTATGAGCTAAAAATAATTCTATTTAAAATATCTTACAATAATAAAATGTTACGGAACGATATTAAGTGCACGTAATTGATCGCGATGAGAAAGCGTTTCAATTGTTTTTAAACCTGAAGTCCACATTTCCAAACCGAAGTTCAATGAGATTGACAATGGCGCCCAAATAGGCGATTGAAATGCGATAATATTGCGACGACTGCGTGGGTGGAAGAGGTAGTAGAGGTCGGTAACCGCCGTAATTAATTTGACCAGACACGTGTAAATCGTTGTACACGCTTGCGTGAACCTCTAATAATCGTCGTCGGCTACACGTTGCAGGTCAGACGAGCGATAAGCAATTCGCACGAGATTTGCCTCAAATACTATTTGGAGGAAAACTTCGGCGGAAGTTTGGTCGTTTGCGCCAATTGAAATTCCCTGCCCATGGCACATGCTATGCAAGTCTTGTTTTCATGTGCATGACGCGTATTCAAATGCGATGGCATTCACTTCCGAAATTGCCTTAATTCGAATCTAAGATTTATTCGTTTTATTACATTTATTTAAGCGAAATTAAATTAAGGAGAAACAATTTTAAAACGTTGTCCTGAATCATTTGACATTTTTGTAAAGTTTATCGTATACAGATTTTGTATTTTTTATCTGGAGGATTTTCATGTGAATTTGATCGTACTGTGGTTTCAGATTAGTGTTGTTTTAAAGACGAACGTATCTGGTGGTTATGTAATAGTTTGAAATTTATAATTCAAATTTATTATTCACTGCACTTCGCTGCTCCATTCGATATTTATCAATGCCATACTATAGCCATTGCCTAACCAGCTGCGATTATAAATTAGTTTTAAATATTTTGCTCACACAAGCAGTTAAAAATATTTACCACACATGGTCCTGGCATTAATTAGTAACGTCAAAGATAATTTTTGAGGAACAACCTATGCCTCTATTTCTGTTTGGTAGTTATATACTTTCATGCAACTCAATATTTCGTTTGCCATTTAGCGTCAAAGACTTACCTGCCAAATCTTATTCCATTTATCCTAAATCAGTCACTTGTCCATACAATTTCCTTTTCGCACACGCGATTCACATAAAATTTCACCACCGTTAAATAAGCAGCAGAATCCTCACAATAGACTTCAAACCAAGTACAGCCAGCTTGCCAGTACTGTAGTGATGTAATCCATTTAGAACTTTCTTGACAGCCAACGTTAAATCAAAGTTATTTAGGACCATATCGATTGGGTATCCAAATTGGGATCTCGAATCTAATTGGAGAACATCGCTGCACGGAACCACGTTGATATGATAGAAAACGAATTACAGAAATCCTTTGCACATTTGTCCCACGAACTCCGCGAACCGGCTCATTACCACATACGTTCTAAACGTGTAAAAACAGCCGTTACCAATTCCGAATTTTGAATATTCGTTGATGAACGAGTTGGACACCATCAAATCCGGCCGCCACACTCTCGCATCTGACAGTCCTGATGTCCGTCACCCGCGACGAGTGACACACACTGTCCCATGTGTCAGTGACAAGGCTTCAGTTGAGTGTTTCGGCCGTTGCGCCATCTGTCGCGTGCCGTCCGCGACACTCGAGTGACGTAGTTGGTAGCGACGTAGACGTAGTGATCTCGATCTCGAGTGACGTAGACGTAGTTGGTTAGGTTGGTGATGGCGGCACGCTCCTCAGCTGCCTGCAACCTCCCGTGTGCTACCGCAGGAACATCAACCCAGTGGCAATATCTCTCTGCTGACGCTAACAGCTGTCCGCGCTGCAGATAGATCGCACTTCCGCCAGAACCACAGCAAATACTGCTTCTACCTCCACCAACGACAACAATTTCCTCTGTACCGCTGATGTGGTTCTATAAAATCTCGCCATTGTCGTTGTTGGCATGGTGGAACTGGAAATGTCAGCGTGTCTGTATTGCGCGCGAACCCGCGTTAGAAAAACACGAATTTTCTCACCAACGCCAAAAAGCCACACCGCACTGTAATGTACACAGCGCAACTGCGGTGCAAAAATTAAGACGATTATTCGAAGCTAACTGGATGGCGCTATGCTTGACTGCCTTTCCGAACTGCGCCATTTACCCATGCGTGCCCGCGTCTCTGACGCTCACCTGTACCAAGATCTAATGGGCTGTCCATAAAAACATGGCTGCTCAATTCGTGTCACGCCTAGCATTACATTGTCGAATTTTATCTAATGCCTAAAAAATTTTATTACCCGAAACGTATATTTCAAAATACAATTTTGAAATATAGGCCATTCGGGTGCATTGGCGGCGTTTAATCCAACAAGCAGCTAGCTAAACGTGATTGAAGCGAAAATGATTCGTGGGAGACTGAGTTGCACCGAAATCAACGCAGTTAGTTTACCGTTGGTTAACAAATTGTTATATCTGATCATGACATACGATGCGAGATAAACAATAGGCGATGTAAATAAGGGATATAAATATTTTGAAGTTTGTTAAATGGTACGAGAAATCATAATATTGACATTACAGTTTCAAAGCCTTACTACATATCTGGTTAATATTTGAAAAGACATCGGCATTTAATTATTAATTTGTTGCAAAAACTGCTTTTGCATTTGTATTTATTTTATATCAGTTCCAATTGATGTACCGGTATGAACAAAAGACAAATAAATTAAGATTGTTAGTTCCTAGCGCTTGTAGACGTAATCACTTGAATGAACTCTGTCAAACGCTTTCTTTTAGTCTTTTCCCCCTACCTTACGACAATATATACACGGTACTCGGAATCGCACGAATCTTCGACCAGTTTGAGCGGCTAATTTTTATAATTGGCAAGTAAACTGCTAAACAGTCGTGCTAAACAATGCTTTAGCTGAAGAACGATTTGTCCGACAACATTTTTGGACTTTTGTCTCTTCACGCGTATCTTAAAACAATCTTCATGTTATGTAAGTTAGCGTCATAATAAGTTCAAGCGCTGTGGTCACCTAACAAACTAATAAATAAATAATTAAATAGATAAAATATACGGTAACATGTTTGGAATATATTTATCAATTTTAAATGTCTGCATTTAGAAATATGAAAATTAGTTTTGAAGTTGTCCAATTATTTTAGCCGACTTTTCCGATAACAAGCGTCCATTGTTAATACGCACATTATTCGTCACCCCTCAACACTCAAAGTAATATCCATCGAAAACATTAATAACATTCTTAATTGTCGTCGTCGGACCAGACAGTCGCTATCCTCGAAATTGGTTTTTGAAAAGTCATTGTGACTGAGCAAAATAATTTTCTGTCAGTTTTTCCATTTACCTCACAGGATGTTTCCACTTTGGCCATCGGTCTCGCCCATCGAGAAAAAAGATCGCAACCTGTGATTTGCTTAAATGGCCGTTGTCCAAACGACTTTGCATCTACTTCACCGAAAGGGAATAAGGAGGAGGAGGGAGAGAGACAGAACTGAGGAGGGGGAATACCTCGCATTTCGAATGCAGTACGCATCACGGATTTTTTAAGACAAAACGTTCGCCGACGAATATACTTCCTTTCGCCACAAATAATATATTCCACCGTCGAGAAAATTATAATAAGTGAATACCATCTAAACTGCACACACTCAGTGGACCATCCAGGTGGAAACACGAACTGCATTGAAAACGACTTTTTGTAGCGGTCATTTAATCTAATGTGTTGCTAGTTTCCGCCAGAGTGACAATCACAGATGAACGCAAATATTGTATAGTTTTTTTTATCGGATCTGGTTTTATGTCAGGACGACGCCAATGCCCTAATCAGTCAAACGCGCGTAACAGACAGAGCGACCCAACGGTAAGAGTAATAAAGCAAAAAAAAAAAAAAAAAGGAAAGGATTTTTTCTGACTGTTTCTTTATTTTCACTGCAAGTGTAGCGGTAACCCATTTGATTTATGTACATACACCGTGAGACATAAAATTTGGCTCCCATTTGCCGTAGCAAAGGTACTTTAAGGTTTTTAATACGTATTGTTTTCCCCCATCAGTTTTCAGTATAACTTTTACCGTAGAAGATCTTTTCCATTTAAAATAATTTATTTCTATTTGAAAAAATTGTACGAACCGACGGCTCAGTGGGTATGGGGACATGCTACGAAGCCAACGGTCCCGGGTTCGATTCCCGGCGCAGGCTTTCGTTTATTCGTTATCCTGGGGTACTGGCGTCACCCCTGAGCTTCCATTTGGGAGTCCAGAGCTTAGGGGAGGATCCTGCAGTCTGGCTATTCCAGCTGCATCCCTCTTCCCTGCCCCTCACATATCTCCAAAGAGATATGAGGGTGCAGTATTCCTGTAGTACACTAGGCGCTACGGTGAATTAAAAAATAAAAAAACACTTCTGCCAAGATTCTGTCAACTCCGATCATTCATTTACACTCGAAAAGTTCGCTAAAGTTGGTCGCCAAGCAAAGGTTCGCCCCGAGCAAAAAGCAAATGTAAAACCCGTATTAAATATGATTTAATTAAACAGATCGTGTAAACCCCGCTTCGGAAAGCAACTTGTTGCCCCCACACGTGAATCCCAAAACTCACTCCAGCGTTCTAGTCGTTCACTTCTTTGCGAGCCACGTAAACCGGCTAACGCCTCTAGGAAGTGAAAGGCAGCACGCATCCCGCGTACAACGCCGTTAAAATTAAGGGGTTGTAACCAAAAAATATAGGTTCGATTTGCATCTAAAATGACTGGCAAGCGGTGGAAAGAGGCGATTCCGCGAACGAAAACTACCGACCCGACATACTTGTATTTATGATAGACGAAACCATTAATTTGACGCCTTTTTAAAAGTGTAGCTTCGATCATTTGACGCTAAAAAAAAAAGCCAGGGCATCTACTAATCGGGCGTAACACCTGCCCACAATTTAAGATACGGCTCCTTAAACTCGAATAGCGTAATGAAAATTTTAATGCACCAGTTGTTTATCTTCGCAATTAAACTTTTGAACTATATACTCTCCGGGTTCGATTCCCGGCGCAGGTTCTCATTTATTCGACGAGCCTGGGGTACTGGCTTCACCCCTGAGCTTCCATTAGAAAGTTCAGAGCTTAGGGTTGGATCCTGCAGCCTGGCTATACCCACTGCCCCTCACATATCGTCATAGCGACACGAGAGGTAGTAATTCTGTAGTGTAAGCACTACAGTGATTTAAAAAATAAAAATAAAAATAAGAACGAGGACGTTCCAAAGTTCCTCAGAAAAGGAACACATTCCTTGGAATGAGAGATTCCTTTGCCGTTCCTACCCAACACTGGGACACCCTACACTAAGGTGATCAACTTGAAGTAGTGTACCGTATAGTCCACCCAGCGTGCTTAAAAAAGACTAGACAAGTGAGCCCGCCTAAATGCCAGGGAGCAAAATATCCATTGTATAAAGACGGACCCGCAGATAGACAAACAACGATCCGAAGAAACGCATGGCTCCAAAAATTGTTGGTACCGAATTACGACGACGTCGCGCCGTTAATATAAATCCCCCCGAGGCGTTCCCCACGCGCACACACACACACACACACGCCTAGTGCCTGCTGCGACGCCTCCTAAAATAAACGCGTGTCAACCACCAGAGTCAACAACAGACAACAGAAAAATCCAATAAAATTCTTCCAAGCGATGTTCAAACTACGCGAAATTTGGAAAACCAAACGGTCCCCCCCGTCACAAAAGACATTCCGCTGGATTTGGAGAATAATGCAAACAGATATTGTCGAAGAATCCGATTTGACAGTTGGCCAATCGTTCGATCGTAAATCAGGCAGTCCCACTAGATTCAAATGGCAAGTCCTTTGATTTTAGATGGACTGCCTGATTTGCTTCAAAGTCCTTCCGAGTGTTACTTGAAACCTGAAATTTTGTGAACTATTTTTTTTTTAATTACCGTAGTGTACTACAAGATTACTACCCCTCGTGTCGCTATGGCGATGTGTAAATGGCAGGGAAGGGGAATGGCAGCTGGTATAGCCAGGCTGCAGGATCCACCCCTAAGCTCTGGATGCAAACAGATATTGTCGAAGAATCCGATTTGGCAGTTGACAGTAATGGAAGCTCAGGAGTGACACCAGTACCGCGGCTCGTCGAATAAACGAGTCTCTGCCGAGAATCGAACCCGGGACCGTCCGCACAGCAGACGGAATCATTACCGACTGGACTAGATTGCCGTATAATTACAATCAATGATTGTAAATTTTGTAAACTATAATCGGATAAATTGACATAAAATAATTGGTTGTGTTTTTGGAGGTGGGTAGGTTTATGGCGATGTGAGCGTCACTATCGGCGGCAATTATAACGAACATGTCGAATGTGCGCCACGTAGTAATAAAGCGAAGCTTATACAGCGCCACAGACAATAACTAAAGATAATATTCGATCACTACGTTTTTCACGTATCGCACAATGTGATTCACATTTTAATATAGTACCGATGGCTCAGTGGGGTATGGTAACTCCGGAGAATTGTTACTCACCACTTTGGTCACTCACCACAAAAATGGCGGATATTTGGCCATGATCTGTCCGCCAATTTTGTGTTGAGTGACATTTTGACGGATATGCCCTGACCCGGCTCAGTAGGTATGGCAACATTCTACCGAGCGGACGGTCACGGGTTCGATTCCCGGTGCAGGCTCTCGTTTATGCGACGAGCCTGGGGTACTGGCGTCACCCCTGAGCTTACATTAGGGAGTCAAGAGCTTAGGGGTGGATCCTGCAGCCTGGCTATAACAGCAGCCATTTCCCCTCACTACCCCTCACACATCGCCATAGCGACACGAGGGTGTCCTGTAGTGCACTAATGACTTAACACTAGTGATTAAAAAAAACCATGCAGTTTAATGCATTTTTGACAACCGAAACTGCATTGACCCATGTGCCGGAATCGACGATTCAAATTTGTAATGCCAAATTGCAGGTATACGGAAAAATACTATGCGTTGTCCATAATATGACAAAATACGTAAGTTATGGTGGAAATTTCAACATGTAAATTTTCAAATTATTTTTTTTACCAAGGAAACTACATATGCAGATCTACTTTTTCAAATATACCGAGTTAGTCTCATGTATTGGCTAGGCGAAACCGCATTGCACATAAAAGTCATTGAAAACCAGGCACAAACAAAAGAAGTGCATTCTCGCGTGTTCAACCATTCTATGGAAGTTAATTGCGAAATGTCAACACCAAAATCTTGCATACAAACTACGTACCCGACTCTAGGCTGCCTACCAGAGCAGAATTACTAACAGAGATGTTGGAAATCGCTCGATCGTTCGGAATCGCGATGGAACTAATGGGGGCGCCAACGGCGACGCGTTTTCCCCGCCCAATTCCATTCAGATGCGCTCCTCGATGGGACATTAAAATAATGAGGCGGAACGCACGCAAACTCGCAATAAATTTCAAACGCGCCCACGCCTTCCGTCACCGACACGAATCGAGAGAGCTGAAACTGCGTCATTCGATTGCCGCATTCATCAGCCACGTATGTAAATGCTTTCCACACACTATTCGGACAGGATTATCACGTCCGGATTGAAGTGGGGTGAGTCGTGCTATAGGTCAAATATGTATAGAACAGTGGAACAACTAATGGTTTCGATGGTAGAATGTCCGCACGCACCCCGTTCTGAATCCGGGTCGACAATATATTTTGGGGGTGAGCCCAAAATGGCACGCCAAATTCGCATTATATCTGTTTAGCACTATCTGACATTATGATGCCTGATTATGGTGTTGATTGAACGGTGGATTCAGGAAAAAATTAAAAGATATACGAAATACCAAAAACATTTAGGATACAATGTAGTAACTGGATGGGGAAGACTGGCGTAATAATTGAAAATGCACAAAAAAGGGTCCCCCGAATATTTAGGTGAATAATTGATACTTCATAATACAGCTTCAATCGTGTACATTTTAATTGAGAAAAACTGATTAAACATAAATAAAATCAGTGTACATTTCGATTGAAACATCTGATAATATTCATTTATTTATTTTGAAGCCTTAAACAGGCTGCGAAAGCTGATCAAAAATTTTAATTAATTAATTTGCTAGATAACAAATTGATCGTACTAATAAAAAAATGAATAATGAAATCCAAAAATTACGTATGCGTAGAACAACTACAACGCGAATTTAACATTTTGTGTGCACACACAATTTCGTTCATCGTTTTCTCGTATCAGTTGGGCGACTTATTTTATTTGTGCGTTTTTGTGTCATCTATGTTTCTACGCATACGTAATTTTTGTATTTTATCGGAGATTAACATTCTAATCTGCTTGGATACGTCAAAATATCTTTGCAAATCGGTTTATGAATAATGAAATTCACTAAAATTAAACTTAGAATTTTGTTCAGAAATTTCCCTGACTTACTTATTTTAAAAGATTTTCCCGACTTTCTCTGGCCAAAATTAATTTGTTTGACTTTCCCTGATCTAAAATAAATTCCCTGACCTTCCCTGATAAAAATTGAGTAGAAACCAATCAATATATCATCAGAATAATTAACAGAAACGTCACTTGGTGTCGCCACAGGATCATTAGCGTCGTTATTGATCACCGACTAAAATCAAACACACAAACAGCCTGACATAAACTGAACCCTTTTTTATCAACGAATAAAAAATATACCCAGCAGATTGTGACATGACATCGTCGTTTATTACGTTGTCCATCGGCCGGCACCCAAACAAAAACCACTTGGATCATTCGGAAAAGCATTTCGGGGTCCGTAAATCACGAGCGGACGGCAAATATTTGCGTCTTCACTGTAGCCATAATTTTATGTGCGAGGGGGAAAAAAAATATTTGTCGTTTCTGCCGTCGTCGTCCATCAGTTTTATGGTGGGTTTGGCGATGATTTCCCTTAGAACGATTTGGACGAGCAACAAAATAACCAATGGTAAAAAGCAGAGGTTGGCAGTTGACGATATGTGCCTCTTAAACATTCGATGTGGTACAGTATTGGGACAAAAACGTAGGCAAAACCCCGCTCTACAATTAAAAAATAATGTCGGGTGGTACAGCTGAGATCCTGAGTTCGAATTTTGCCGATTCCGGAGAAACCATTTTTAGAAATAATTTATTAAAATTGATTGAGACTTTACAATAAGTGTCAAATTACATCGGGAAGAAAAAAATCACTAGACTACTACAATATTTAATAATAAAAAAAATCAATTCACGTATCACACGTATGACGAGTTGATCCATGTTGTCTGTATATGGCATCCGATTGTTGTGCGGTAATTCCGAGTTCGATTCCCGGATCGGGCTCTCGTTTATTCGATCCCGGGGTACTGGTGAAAATATGCCCTTCCACAATTGCTAAAACGATTAGGGGCTCAGAATCTTTTGTAGTGACATTCACTTTAGTGATGACGATCATTGATTGTCAAAAAATAAAATATATATCGTCGCCAGTACCCCGAAATAAAATAAAAAATCGAGGTCAGTCCGAGAATCGAACCGTCGTAACACGGTCTAATCCTCCCAACCAACCGAACAACAACTGGACGCACTTAAACTAAAATACCAATACAATACATTTGTTCAGCTATGCGCGCCACAATTTGTCCACCACTGCACTAGCAACCATTCGCAACATTCAAATTCATGATAACCAAAACTGTCTACAAGCCAGTCTTTTTGGAGAGCGGACGGGTGGTGTATTGAAAGAGGAGACTGGGGAGTGACAGACTCTGACAAACCGAACACAAGATAGCTTTCGGGTGGCGTTTCTTTTTTTTATTACGCGCCAGCATTTCCTCATCACTCCCAAGTGCCGACATTGAACTGCGCCGGCATTAGCCATGCAAGTCAAGGGATGGGCGGCGGGCCAACAGTTTAGAACTTTGGACGGCCGGGGACGGGGGCTCAACCGAAAATACATCATCCACAGAGGAATCGCGGATTCGTCGCTTCCAAAGACCCTCCCGACCAATACGCGATGACATTCCTGACATTTTGAGACACGTGGAATCAATGAGTCAATGGACCGAATGGAGAAACAATACCGGAGAAAGGAAAATCCTATTCGACGAAAAGTATTTCGAGAAAGTCGGGGAATCGACGAACGCCTACGTGGTCGAAACTGCAGCATCTAACCGACGCCGAAATGCGTGACATTTGTGCGTAAATTTCCTTAACAAATGTGTTCTCGAGACATTCATGAAATCCATGTAAGCCACGACATTATATATTTTTTTTCTTTTTTTTTTCTAAATCACCGTTGTGCCTAGTGCACAACAGGATTACTGCACCCTCATGTCACTATGGAGATGTGCGAGTGGCAGGGAAGGGAAGTGATTGGGAATGGAAGCTGGAATAGCCAGGCTGCAGGATCCACCCCTAAGCTCTAGACTCCCTAATGGAAGCTCAGGGGTGACGCCAGTACCCCAGACTAACGATAGCGGGATCTGTTCTGTTTGCGTACCAAGTTCAGATCTTTTTGCTTACCTTATTGAGGTGTTTCTATTATTTTTTTCCACCCCTGTACTTCGTGCTTCAAGATTCACGTGCATACTGTATGATGAACAGCCTCGACGCGTACACGTACAAAACTCGCAGCTTGCTTTATGGGGCAATATGCACGTCACTTGTTATAAACAATATTGAGCCACTCTGTCTAAAAGCAAATAAGGTACACAACCGACAAACTCCACTCTTGTACCCCGCAAACGGCGGAGTGTGTATTTCCATATTCCTGCTGGATGAAATTGGGGGTATTGGGCGCAGCGGAATATTAGGAATACTTGGGGAAATTGTGAATTGAGAAAAGTATGGGCATAAATTGTCAGCGTTTCGTGATATGTCAGACGTTGTCCTTTCTAAATTTTGATCCGGGTATAATGCAGTGTCCGCTGTGGCCGAGAGGTAGCGTGCTCATTCACCAACCAGCGCATCTGGGTTCGATTCCCAGCGCAGCCGATCGTTTGATCGACTCGTGGTACTGCGTGGGGGAAGGCAATGGCAAACCACATCTGTATTCTGCCAAGAAAACTCAAGGGGCTTCTGCTCCCTGTAGTCACCAGGTGTCGGGGGATCGAGGGTCCGGAGACGACACGAATGACTTAACAACTTAACAACATACTGCAGTGATAGGTAGGAACGGAACGGAAAAGTTACTTTCATGAACCGGAACTGGAAAGATGGAGTTTTTTCTGCATAAAGCGTTCCTTTTTTTACGAGTACGTCGTCAGCGGAACATGTGCGGCCTCCATGGTTCAGTGGCTATGGTCATTGACTACAAAGCGGGTGGTCCCGGGTTCGATTCCCGGCGCAGGCTTTCGTTTATTC